>PISX010011958.1:0-62459 GCA_004024625.1 Mellivora capensis | reverse complement strand
AGAGATTATGCTGAGTGAAATAAGTCAAGCAGAGAGAGCCAATTATCATATGGTTTCACTTATTTGTGGAGCATAAGAAATAACATGGAGGACATGGGGAGATGGAGAGGAGAAGGGATTTGAGGGAAATTGGAAGGGGAGGTGAACCATGAGAGACTATGGACTCTGAAAAACAATCTGAGGGGTTTTGAAGGGTGGGGGGTGGGAGGTTAGGGGAGCCAGGTGGTGGGTATTAAGGAAGGCACGTATTGCATGGAGCACTGTGTGTGTTTTGCAAAAACAATGAATACTGTTACGCTGAAAAGAAATTAAAAAAAAAAATCTGTCTTTGGTTCAGGTCATGATCCCAGGGTCCTGGGATTGAGTGCAGCATCAGGCTCCTTGCTCAGCAGGGGGGCCTGCTTGTCCTTCTGCCTGATGTTCCCCCTGCTTGTGTTCTTTCTTTCTGACAAATAAACAAAATCTTAAAAAAGCAAAAGCAAAAACTACTGATATCTTATCAACTGCACATAGTTAATATGAATGAAAATACTGTATAGAGTTAATATTTCTAACTAGAGCTCTGAGGACAAATGGCCTAAGTCCAAAATCTGACTCTGTCTTTTATTAGGTGGATGATCCTGGTCAAATTGCTTACCTTCCTTGTACCTCAATATCCTTATCTGTAAAATGGGGACATTATTACTCTCTACCTCATATATTTCTATACAGACTAAATGAACTATATCCTGGAAAGAATCTACCACGGTCCCTGGCACATAGCAAGCCCTATTGATAAATATTTATTGTCATGCAGAGATAGAATGGTCCACAGTTCTGAAGAAACATGCTTTCAAAATTTAAGTTATTTATACAATTGTTATTTATACAATTATACAATAATATACAATATTATACAATTACAAAATTTAAGTTAAGTTATTTATACAATTGGCTAAATGTTTCAGGGTTAATTTCAATAGTCTCTACACAGGATAGCTGGGAGGTACAGTCAGGCAAGAGAGGGAGGTTTCTTTTCCTGAGCCCTGAACCCTTCTGACAATGTCTGACTAGAGACCTTACCTGGGCAGCTATGCAATGCACTAGATAAATGATGAGATCCTTCTAATGCCAATGAAGTTTTATAGACAACAACACTGCCTATTCACAACCTCAGTAAAACACTTTACAGTTTTACCGATGCCTCTTAATTTGTGCATTTGTGAAATGGCAGGAAATGAAATGACAGGAAAGGCAAAACACAACAACAGCAACAATAACAAAACAAAACAAAAAACAATTCAAATGGCCACAAGGCTAATCTAATTAGAGCTTAGGAACATAACATTTTCTTAAACTCTATACTGCACTTCATGCAATTATATGAATTGCATGAATTGCATGAAAAAGAAATGCATCAAGAATTTCAGAGTCTGTATTGCATATTACCATGTTTATAGACTTTTTAAAAGGACAGATATTTACATGTATGGACGTAAGAACACCTATTGCCAGGTAGTCCCTCATACCTTTAAGATACTCATGGGCAAGAGAACCAAGCCTAGGCATATAAGAAACTACTTTTGTAGAAAGAAAACCATTTTATCAAATTTTTTTAGATACCTTGAACTTGTTCCCCTATTCTTTTATTTTTATATATATATATATATATATATATATATATATATCTGAGTAATACCTCTTTTTCTAATTTTAAGCTTAAATTGACCCTGAACTTGGCAAAATCTGACCTCCTAAAATATACTCATATTAATGATAATGGTGATAATGGTGATGATGATAATGATGAGTTCAATAGTTAAAAAAATGTATTGGCTATTTACTATTTTCCAGGTGATCTATTAAGCTTTTATATTTAATCTTCATTTAATCCTGATAATAACCCTGAAATAAAATATTATCATCATCATATTATGGATAAGAAAATTATCTTTAGAGAGATTAATAAACATATTGAGGTCATACAACTAAAGGTCACACATTTTTTTTTTTAGATTTTTTATTTATTTATTTGACAGAGAGAGATCACAGTAGACAGAGAGGCAGGCAGAGAGAGAGAGAGGGAAGCAGGCTCCCTGCTGAGCAGAGAGCCTGATGCGGGACTCGATCCCAGGACACTGAGATCATGACCTGAGCCAAAGGCAGTGGCTTAACCCACTGAGCCACCCAGGTGCCCAAGGTCACACATTTTAGATGTGGAACTCAAACCCAGCTCTATTTTCTGTCCACTTAACCACCACAGTACATTACCTTCTATTCCCTCTCTCTTCCATTCTTTCTCGGTTATAGCATATTTCTTAATGCATAACAGTTGTGATATATCTAAATTATACAAAGTGTTCATGAATCACATCTTCCTAAATATGCTATTTCTTAAAAAGCAATGCTCTTTCTGCTGCTCTGTAAAAGAAATGAAGGTCACTCACCTCTCCTTGCCTCAGTTTTCTCATGTGTCAAATAGATAAATAATTACTTAATTTTTTAAAGAGATTTTATTTATTTATTTATTTGCGAGAGAGAGTGCAGGTAGGGGAAAGGGGAGGGACAAGCAGACTCTGCACTGAACACAGAACTGGGAGCCCAACACAGGGCTCGATCTCAGGACCCTGAGATCAGGACCCGAGCTGAAATCAGAGTTGGTGGCCCAACCAACTGAGGCACCCAGGTTCCTCCTTTTAAAAAAAAAATTTTTAAAGGAAAAATATTTTATTTATTTAATTACTTAATATTTTTAAAATTTCTTTAAGCATTATTAATCAACAGCAAATAATAGATTGGTTGGAGGCATGATCATTATCAGCATAGAAAATGATGTCAGAGAAAAGATACACTCATTAATTTAACAAATATTTATCCAATAGCACATACTGCCAGGCACTGTTTCAGATTCTGAGGTAACAAATGTTGAGATTTGGGTAGTAGAAATGGGCATGGATAGGAAGAGATAACGACTGGGCATTTTCTAAGTGAAGGTTTTCTTCGTCTATAAAATGGTGTTAGATCAGTGGTTCTGAGAACTGGCTTGTTTCAGAATTACCAGACCTAACAAATCATATCCTCAATTAGTGAGGTCCTGAGCATCTATATTTTACTGATTCCAATGATTCTCAATTGATTTCCATGGCACACACTAATGTTTGAGATTCACTGGGCTATAGGATTCTTCAGGGGCCTTCCAATGCTAATAATCTCTGCATTCTTTTTTAAAGATTTTATTTATTTATTTGACAGAGAGATAGAGAGAACACAAGCAGGTAGAGCAGCAGGCAGAGGGAGAGAGAGAAGCAGGCTCCCCGCCAAGCAAGGAGCCCAATGTGGGGCTCGATCCCAGGACCCTGGGATCATGACCTGAGCCAAAGGCAGATGCTTAATTGACTGAGCTACCCAGGCATCCCTGATCTCTGCATTTTTGATTCATGATTGATCCTGATTCTATCGCAAAGAAAGGGAAATCTCAAGGATAACTGCAAGCTGCTTAACAGCATCTCTATCAAATGACTCCAGTTTGCAGAAGTTCATTCTTGAATTTCATCCATAGAGACAGGATTTCAATCTTTTTTAACCTTATTTTCTCTTTTTAATGTTTTATGTTTTTTTTTTAAATCCAGCACATCTATTTTTAATTTCTAAGTTACATCCACATCCCTACTGTCTTGTGAACCAGTTTTAATAATGCTAATTAATGATAATGCTAGAAAGTGAACTGTGTGTGCATATAGATAATTTATAACATTTGTTTTACAATGACCTGGTAAGGAACACACACACACATACACACACAATTTATTACAACTCCCACAACCTCTATTGCCAGCTCTACCTCTTTAGTATATATGATTGTCATAATAATTGTAGGCTCCCTTCCTCCCAATATGGATCATTACCTACAAACGTGGAATGAATTTAGCTTCATTGTCATTGACCTTACACATGATTGAGCACCATAATGGATAGGAAAGTATTCTGTAAACTGAAAGGCATCACATGGTATACATTACGCTTATCTACAGTAGAGATTAAAACTTTATTGGTTGAGCAAATTTTACAATTTTAAAGCTTTAAAGCTTTGGGGGAAAACAATTGTGAAAACCTTTGTATATGTAAGGACTCTCTTTTTGAGGATATTTGTACAGTAAACAGTCTTGGAAGACAGAGAAAGTGTCTCCCTCTAGGGTAGCAGGCAGACTTATTTACTATCCAGGGTAGTAGAGATGTTTTCCTCCAGACAAAAACTGGGCATATTCATTATAAAATTGGGGCTCACTAACCTCAGGGCTCTTTATCTAGAATATGAGCCCACTGTGTGTGCACCATCAACCTAGGACCACCTTCTGTTGTCTCTGTTGAACTTGGAGGGGGTGGGAAGCAAGACTGATGTGAACATGAAGTTCACACTGCCTCATGCTGTGAGTAATAAAGTTCTCTGTCTCTGACCCAGAAAACTTGTGTCTTCTGCCAGCATTCATGAAATTATCCAAAGCAACAGTTTGTAGGCAGGGTAAAATCTTAGACTTTTCATACTGCTTGACAGGATATAGAGGTAGATGTATGATACTCTTACAGGACAAGGAAAGGATATTTAGCAAAAATAAAAAGTAATGCAATCTTCCATAAAGTTTGACATCTGAAAACTATTCTTAAAAAAAAAAATCAGTGTGAAAATCTTTCTCTCTCTCCCTCTCATCTTCCATCCCTGTTTCCTCTGTCTCTGTATCTCTTTCCTTTCTCCTCTATCTCCATCCTCTCTCCTTCCTCTCTTTGCACTAAATTTTCTATGCCAGTTTAAGTTGGTTCTGCAGTTCTAATATCTATCTGCATTAGCATGTTCACTGTTCCAGGAACAGCATGTCCCTGAAAATCTCTGCTGGATATAAAACTTTCAAGCATAACTAATATGACAGCGAAATGAATTTCATTTAAATGAACAATGCATTTCTTGGCTTTCATGGGTCAAGGTTACAGTGGAGGGAACTGCCTTTGTTTACAATCATTTGTCATCCATCCACAAAAATCTAGTTAGCCTAGAATGTTTGTGTGTACACAGGAATGCCTTACTTTATAAGAGCACACTGTCTTTGGAAAACAAATCAAACATTACAAAGATGACAATTTATAGTTCAGATCAACTACCTCCATTTGTTATTATAAATAGAAGGTGTAACAAAGTGATTATTCAATTTTTCTTAACATTTTAACCAAATCATTCTTAACATTTTAGCCAAATCAGAAATATCAGGAAAATGAGCAGCAGTCCCCTAATCAAAGGGGATTGAGGATCTAAGTGAGACGTGACCCTAAATTCTGGGGTTATTGACTAAACCATTGTTGACTCCCTGAGTGGGCACTTTTCCTGCCTGACATAAAAATTTACTATACCATGCTGCTTTCCTGATAAGTGCTGTCTCTTTCCTTATAAATCCTTGTTTCCTACATTTTCTGACAGTAGAAACCAAAGCTATGGAGTGTCACATACCAACCCCATCAGTCCATAGAACTGGCATAGGAGCAGCAAATTACCACCAGAACTTATGTTGCACTATTCATCTACCCATTATTCAACAGCATCCTGAGCCTCTTTGAAGGACCAGGGATTATGCTAGGCTCAGAGGAAAAGGCAAATCAAAAATAAACATCAACAAGTTATGCTCCAGGAAATTTGAAATTTTATTTTATTTTTAAAGATTTTATTTATTTATTTGAGAGAGACAGAGCACAAGCAGAGGAGAGGGGCATAGGGGGAAGCAGGCTCCCCATGGACCAGGGAGACAGACGTGGGGCTCAACCTTAGGACCCTGGGAACATCACCTGAGCTGAAGGCAGACACTTAGCTGACTGAGTGACCCAGGCCCTCCACTCTGGGAAATTTTAAAATGGTGTTCTAAAGAAATATGTGGAAGAATAAAAAAAGATAAAACAATCATTTCTGGAGTGGTCTAGACAGCTTTCATCAAAATTTGACAATTCATATGTCTACTCATGAACATCTGGGCATTTTTCTTTAGATGAATGAAAGTCATCAGGGCACTATAGTTAGGGGGAACAACACGCCAAGGTCCTTATGTCCTTATGCGAGGAAGTGCAATATAATTTTGAAGGCAACTCTGATCAATAGTCAATGATGGTTTTGAAGCTGGAACATTCCAGGATCCGATTTATTTATTAGAAGATTATTCTACTGATGGTATAGTGATTATTGGGAGGAACAAGATAGAAACCTGTGCAACATTTCAGAAGTTAGACAAGAGCCATGAGAATGCCTTCCTTGAAAGTTGTTGCGAAACAGAATTCCTGTGATTGAACTTTATTGTGGGATGTGAGAGCAAAGACTCAAAAGTGCCTCCATATGTATGAAGGAGAGTGAAAATACAAGGAGTTCAGTATTTATAGAGTGTGCTACACTCCAGTGGGGGAGGGTGTGGAATAAAACACTAGGCAGAGATAATTGGAAATGTGAGCATGGGGCTCAGGAGAATATTTGGGTTTGGAAATATAATGTGGATGTGTGTGTCATATGAAAAGGAGTCATAACCATTGATTTAAATGCTGTGCCTCAGGGAAATAACAGAGATTTGGAACAGTATCGAACCTAGGATGGACTCCTAGGGAATGCAGATGTATAGTGAGAGAGCAGAAGAGGAGGTAGAACAAATGAAATAGAAAGATCAGTGGTTGGGGAGCCTGGGTGGCTCAGTGGGTTAAAGCCTCTGCCTTCGGCTCAGGTCATGATCCCAGGGTCCTGGAATCGAGCCCTGCGTCGGGCTCTCTGCTCAGCGGGGATTCTGTTTCCTCCTCGATCTCTCTGCCTACTTGTGATCTCTGTCTGTCAAATAAATAAATAAAATCTTAAAAAAAAGAAAGAAAGAAAGATCAGTGGTTATGGATATAGAAAAACCTCCAAGAAGCCCAAGAAATGAACTTTAGTCGACTAAAATGGTCAAGTAGTATATGTCATTGGCTTGCCAATGAATGGGTCGCTCCTGACACTGATGAGAAGGTTTCAGGAGAGTGGGGGGAAAGAAGCCAGTGCTTGGCTAGAAAGCAAATGGAGTCAAGAGAGTAGAGCTACTGAATTTCCTCTGTCACTGGCTGTCACAGGGGTGCTGCACAATCATCCAGGCTGCCGTGGTCTGTGGGTAAACACAGCAATCACCTGCATTCGTGGTTGCTCTTCCTCCCACCATCTCTTGTAGCACCACAGTCCAGGCCCATTCCTGGCAGTGGGGCAGGAGCAGAGAGAGAATGGGAAGAGGACCCCTCTGTATGTGTTTAATATTCACAACGGACCCCCACATTGGAATTTTAATGTTACCTCTGAATGAAAGTATACTACGATCAAAGAGGTACTAACAGGACTGAAAGGAAAAAGATACTTTAAGACTAGGTTCCAATACTAGACCCCATTATCATGGCATACAATAAATTATTGCTTTTTGTAAAAATCAAGAGCGGATATCAGAATTACTTTTATATTCTTATTAATATACCAAAAGTATTATTTATACTCTACAACTTTTGAAACTACATTTTGGCATTAAAAAAGAAATTTCTTTAGGATGACCAGGAACCACCAAAGGGAAAATGGAATGGGCCTCTCTTGCCTCTGAGAGATCCTGATGCCAATCTTCCAGTAATTTCCTCTCATTTGGATGATTCTGTGCACCTCCACGGGCTTTTCTGCATGGATAAGCCAGTCGGCTACAAGCTCTGAATGACTAGGTTTCATTCCCTCTTCTCCCCTTCAGGTGGGCATCTTGGGTCATTGACCATTGTTTCTTCCAAGCAATGGTGACTGACATTTCCACTAGAATTTTCCCCAGATGCACAGCTATCTCTTCAATTTGCTATATCCCACCTTTTCCCTCAGAGCCCTAAAATGAAGTTTCCAAACTCGAAAGTGTGGCAGTTAAGAAGGATGTCTCTTTCTGTCCTTTGAGTTTCATTCTCTCAGACAGGTAGCAAGGGCTCCATCACCCTCCTCCCCCCCACACACAGGATTCAGACATGGGTCCATGAAGGTTGGACTGACAGGCAAATCTCATGGCAAACATCATGACATACTCAATATTACCCTGCACTCTGAGAACTGAGGTTTTCCCATTGGGCCAAGAAGCTTTCTTGTTTGTCCCTTCTCTTGGTATAATCCTCTTCCAAATAACTTCTTGACCCTTGGAATCACTCAGCTCTAAGGCCAGTGCTCCTGGATCAGTGTCACCAACACGCTTTCCTGCCCCTTGATCACACCTCCTCCTCTCACCACCACGTGGTTCACTATAGGAATTACTCTAGGAATTTATTGACCTCGTGCTATGTACCCAGCACTGCCACAAGTGATTTATTTCTCATATTTCATTTAATCCCCACAAATAAAAACTTCTAAAATGTTCATTCCTCCATCTTTGCATATGAGAAAACTAAGTTTTAGAAAATTATTTAAATTTGCCAGCACCGTGCAAAACCAGACATTGAGCCAGGGCCCACCTCTACTGCGTTCCAAAGTCCAAGCCCTTGTCACCACATCATTCCCTAAGTGTTAGGCACTGAGAGGCAAGCACAAGGCAGGTCCTCCATCCACGACATTGTCCACTGCACCTGCAGTTCCTAGTACTAGGAACAGAGCTGAGGAGGTAGAAGTGTCAGGTAATATTTGTTGAATAAATGGCAAACAGTGGAAAATAAATCTTCTCCTATAGCACCATTCATGACTGACTTTGGAATTGGCTATGGGATGCAAATTCAGATATATTTATGAACCTCTAGCCAATCTATTATTTAGTACTTATTCCATGGAATATACATAGCCTTATTCTGCTAGGCTATATGAAAGAAACTAAGGCAGAGAAACACAATCCCTACCCTTCTGGGTTTACCAGTTTGTATAAAAGAAACAAACAAGTAAATAAACAAAACTCATGTGCATGGCCAGAGTGTCCCATTACCAAACCTCAACTGAAGCTAGAGATCAGGGAGTTCTGAGATGCAATCAGAGGTCAGCCTCCAAAATGTAGAGCAGGGCAGAGCGCTGGAGAATGAGCCTGGGAAGGAAGGGGAGAATAACCAGCATGCTACCATAAAACATGGTCTGCACAATGAATACTGTGCTCTATCTAGTTCAAACCCCTTCCTTTTTGACTCCAAAGAATAGTTTATCCAAGCCAAACTATCTACTCTTGAAGTTCTGGTGGAGGAGCTCATAATTAGAGATCTCCACAGAGACCAGTATTCAAGACACTGCCAGTGCTCCTAACCTCGTTGGCAATGGCTGCAGAGATCCAAGGACACTCACCCAAGGTGCTGACCGTCTTCCATGTGCCCTTTCATCTCCTTGCATTTCTTCATCCTGCTCTGCCCTGAGAAGCCAATGACCTACTTGTTGGTTGGTTCTGCAGATGAGCAGTACCCGTAGGAGTTGGACAGAAAGAAAGAGGAGGGTGAATTCAGGGCATATCTATTACCCCGGCTCCCCCTCTCTCTTTACTGCATTGACTCCAATGGGGCTTCTGCTCCTTGTACAGAGTGCGCTCTCGCTCTCTCTCTCTCTCTCTCTCTCTCTCAGCTGGTGTGTTGCCCTGTTACTGTCTCCTGAGTATTACTTACCAAGTGTTGCTTCCCTATTTTCTGTCAACATCTTCGTAAATGGTCGCTTCAGTAAACTCTCAACAATAGACCCAGTTTGAGGCATAATCATCTGTTTCCTACTGGGACCTTGCCTGACTGACAGACCAATACTACAGAGATGGATAGACATCACTGAGAGAAGGAAAAAGAAATAGTATGCCCATGGGAAATGAAAACAGACTTACGGAAACCTGAGACGCTACTCTTTACAAAGCTGTATAATTTGGTTAGTTAAGGTCTAAAGCCATAGAAGCTATTAGATTTCAGGTAAGTCTTCATGAGTAGTGTCATACCATGTGTAAACTAGAAATGAAATTCTCAATCATTCTCTCTTCCTTGCCCTGGGATCCCATGCTTTCTCTTTTCTTATTTTCTAAAACAGGAGGGGAAAAGTCTTCAATTTCCTCAAGTGCCACTACAATCAGACCGTGAAAGGATTAATGAAAGCTTATGTACATAACGATCCACAATCTCCTTAGATTATTTAATGGAAATCACATGCAATTCATGACACACAAGCACTCTCTTAAAAGCACTCTGGGGAGTTATTCATAAGAATATTGTAGCCAGAAGGTGAAGGCTTACAAGGGCTTGTTGAGGTGCAAGTTGGAATGTGTGAGATGTGTAGTTTGAGTGGAGCAAAAAATATGGGAAGTCGGGGTTTTCTGTAATAAATCACCAAAAAGTAGAAGAAATGCTGTAAAAATGATGGCCAAGTCACTGTCCTCCAGGGTGTGGATTTCAAATTTTGCCCTGCAAATTCAGCAATTCTTAACATATTTTTTGATATGCTTATAATTATTTATTTATTACACAGTCCATATACTTTATATTTAACCAGATGTTTTCCCCATCCAGAGACACAACTGTCTTCTACCTTTTCCCTCTCATGACTCAGTGGAATTCTGCCAGGTGAACAAGGAAAGTTTGGCGCTTTCATCCTTGCACAACTATGCTACCCACACCATAGGCAAGAGCAGAACACTCGCTAATATGTTATTTCCACACCTTAATTGAAACAACTTCTGGAGAAGTTTTGAGAAAAGTGCATTTAGGTGACACGTGTGTAAACACTGAGACCACTCTGAATGGGCAACTATTTTCATGGGGTGCGCAGGGGCAAGGCACGACTGGGGGTATTTTGTTCCAACCATAGAAGAAACCGCTTCATGGCCAGTCATGGACTAGATATCTCTGAGGAATCTTTTAAGGCACTTTAACAGTTCAAAACTCTGTTGAGATATGAGTAACAAGTCATCATTTGGACAAATAGGGGCAATACAGTCTCAAATTGGTTGAAGCTGGGAAACTGGAGTTTACTGAGTTTGCTTATTCAGATCACGTTTATTTCTTCATGATGTTCTAACCATAACCATGCCAGGACTCACACTGACTAATGTCATTTGACTGTGTCATATCTTAAATCCCAGGGTATGAAATTTTATCTTCAGTTTTAACATATTTTTAAATACTTTGTTTAAACCTTATGAAGCCATGATCCCTATCTTATCCCCATTTGATAGTGTCACTCAGGCTAAGTGAATTGGCTAAGAACACACAGCTAGGAAAGTGGCAGAACAAAATTTAAAGCCAAGTTTCTCAAACCTAAGTTGCAGCCCATTTTTACCATGAAGGCAATTCCTACTTTCATCCAAAGTGTTTCTCTTCTTTTTTTTTTTTTCTTTCTTTTTTTTTTTTAAAGATTATTTATTTATTTATTTGACAGAGATCACAAGTAGGCAGAGAGGCAGGCAGAGAGAGAAAGGGAAGCAGGCTCCCTGCTGAGCAGAGAGCCCAATGCGGGGCTCGATCCCAGGACCCTGGGATCATGACCTGAGCCGAAGGCAGAGGCTTTAACCCACTGAGCCACCCAGGCGCCCCAGTGCTTCTCTTCTTGATGTACAAATTGGGGATGTCAAGCCATCCTGAACTTATATTTATATTTAAGTACTTAAATATAAATACAACACAATTTGTAGGCAAAGAACCTCCAAATATACAGGATGTTCCTGGAAAGTGCTGTTTGAGTGAGATATAAAGAGATGCTTTTTGCTCTGTTTCATTTGCTCATTTTCTAACACGACTCAAAAGAAATTACTTTGGCCTACATCTCAATATATTTGAAATAAAATAAAATATGTGTCTTATGCTTTAATTTGAGGAGGTATAATAAAATAAGAATATGGGATATAAGGCCCAGATGCACCCTATTCACTGTTTCAAAAGTTCAATTGGTCTCTTAGCTACTGTCCTCATCACATCGAAATGCCTTCTACAGAGATGGATGTTTCATCATGAAGTCTTCTATTGCTGGCTATGGCTTATCTTTATGAATCCCCTGGGCAAAATGCATTCTCCAAGTGCATCTTTCCTTCTAATTCTTCCCAGCAAATGTTGTAAGTGGGTAGTTTTATCTGACCACTTGCCCCTAGAGTGTGATCATATTCAGCAATCTCTGAGTCCCAGGAGAACTCCGGAATCCCAACATTGAAATGGGCATTGGATCAAAGCAAAAAAGCCGCTGAGGTACTAGGGGAAAGAGACAAGATGGAAAAGGGCCACTTTATGATGCGCAGCCCATATCTGAAACTTTTAGTGTTTCAGTGGGAATTTAAGTCCGTCAGTGATTCTTCTGCTTATTTTCCTGGAGTGGTAAAAGAACAGGGAGGATTGGGCCTCTCATAACTGAAGGAAACTAACATCAACATGAAAAGGTATTAAAGCATCAAGAGGGAATGAATAGTGTGATACAGTCAAATTTTCAATTCTGCTTCAAGTATTTAGTAACTCACACTGCAACATTCTAGAGAATGGATTACTTTACTTACAGATGAAAGCCACACTAAGGATGACAGATAAACAGAAACACAAAGTGAATTTCTGATCAAAACCCAATAGGGTGATATAGACCCACAAATGAGTGGTAGAAAAGAAAAGTCAAAGGCCTCTTTGAAATAAGAACATATTAAATGTCAGTTGTTGATTTTTTTTTTTTTCTTTCCGCCTGGCGGTGTCTTCAAATAGCAAATGTTTAACCTCCAGTGCTAAAGATTCTTATTAATTCTCAGGACTTTGGAAAATAAAAATTCAACCCCGAAAAAAAAAAAAACTCAACCTAGATCCAAGAGATGATAGACAAATGCCTTGAAATTAAAAGCGTTTTGGGGCATCCACTTACAAATCACACTTAAGCTATCAATCAATAACTGCCACTCTAAAGAATATTGGAGAACACCAAAGCTGGCAAAAGACCTCCAGGCCCATGTGCTTAAATATATTCAACATGGAAGCAAAAGATTGACATATATGAATACTATCCAAGAAACTTTTGTGAATATAATCTCTTTTGACGGTGTTACTTTCATTTCCGAAGCATTTCTGATTTCTGACTTCTGATTTCTCAGCAAACCATAATTTAAGAAGCTCCAGTGTTATTGGTTCTGAGCCACACATCCAATAGGTATCATGAGCCATGAAAATAAATGGAATCTGCTTTCTACTTTAGCAAATCTCCTTTCTAAACACCAGCTTTCTAAATAGAGTAAGTCTTAAGTGTTTTTTCCTTCTTCCTACCATGGTATTTACTTTTTAGGTGACTATAGTTTGGGTAGTACAACATAAGTGTACAGAACTAGAAAAAAGAAAGAACTGTGTTACTATCCTAAAGAGAATCCATATATTTCAACATATACCTCAAGTTCAGTTTTTCCAATTGATAAGACTAAATTATCAAAGTAAGGTCAAAGGAAAAATGTTTTATAGGCACTTCTTTTTATATCCACAGTAGTTAAAGGAACATTTCTGGCATTTTTTTTTCCTGTTCTAAAAGTAATTCATGTTTAACTTTTTTAATTTGGAAAATACCATACAATCTATTGAAACAAATAATAGAATCTATAAATGCATCACCTACTGATTACTATTTATATGTGTCATACTTCTTTACAATGTATATTTTACATATATATTTAATTGGTATGCTATGCTTCACCAATTTGGAGTTCACAACCCTTTTTTTTGTTTTTTAAGATTTTGCTTATTTACTATTTATTTGAGGGAAGGTGGGGGAGAAGGAGAGAAAGAATCTTAAGCAGAATCCTCGCTGAGAACAGAGCCTGATGTGGGGCTCAATCTCACAACTCTGAGGTCATGACCTGAGCTGAAATCAAGAGTCAGACACTCAACTGACAGAGCCACCCAGGTGCCCCCACAATCCTTTTAACATGATGAAATAATGCAGTCACCCAACCTAGAGATTTGAGACCCATTCCAGATTCTTTACTTTTCCTTAGATACCACTCACATTCAATATGTCATCAAATACTGCAGATTAAATTGCTTTCAGTCAATTATAGCTCTTTTTTTTCCCTCTTTTAACCAGAATGCTATGGCCTTACCTCAAGCTGTATCATTGTTCATCTTGACTATGGGACTAAACCTAATTTAGATCACTAGTCTTGTTTTAAATTTCAACTCATCTTTCACTTTACTTACCAAATTATTATTATTTTTTAAAGATTTTATTTATTCATTTATCAGAAAGAGAAAGGGAGAGAGACAGCACAAGCAGGCAGAGAGGCAGGCAGAGGCAGAGAGAGAAGCAGGCTCCCCACCGAGCAAGGAGCCTGATATGGGACTTGATCCCATGACCCTGGGATCATGACCCGAGCCAAAGGCAGTGGCTCAACCAACTGAGTCACCCAGGCGCCCCCAAATTATTATTTTTAGTACATCAAAGAATGTGTTATTCTCCTATTCCACTAATTTTCTATTTTCCTGAAAAAGTGTCGAACTCCTTAATATGGTGTATAAAGTTATCCATCGTCATGGTTTCATCTAACCACTCTTTATTCTGGCTATATTCATTCATCCTTCCTTCCTACTATGTTCCAATTATTCTGAGCTGCTTCCATTTCTCCAAACCACCAGGGTAATCTATGCTTTGCCTAATGCTTTTGATCATTCTATTCCTCAATCAAGGATCATCATTTCCTTTCTGAAAACCTCTCTCACTCTTCCATCACTTTCCAAGTAGAAGAATCACACTCTCCTTTATACGTCTTGCTGTATGATTTTTCCCTCTATATAATTCTGCCTTCATCTTTTATGTGTTCCTCCTTCCCCTAAAAAATGGCACATCTTAATGTTAGAAACCGTGTCTTATTCATCCTTGTGACCCCAGGATCTAGAGTTCAAACCCCAGTACAAAAGAAATGTTCAAAAATTTCATAAATTAATGAACTATAAGAGTAAGTATTGCTCTAACTATTCATAAATGTCAATCAAAAACTTAGGTTGAATATCGTTTTAACTTAAATATATTATTCCAATTCCTATGCCATGTTCACACTGTATTTATCCATTTTTTACTTTGTTGAACAACCGCAAATGAAGGGCAAATTCAGCCTATTTAAAATCCCCATGGAATGACAATTCATAAAATGCTATAAAGAGATGAAACTCAGCAAACACCACGAAGCCATTATGAGAAAATTGTCATGCACTAAATCTGCTCAGGACTGTGGGGTGCTTAACTGATAGTCACATTTGTTTTGGGATGTTTGCCTAGAAATGTTCTTTTAATAAATGTACTAAATAAGATGCATAATTTAGTTCCTTTTCTGTAGCCTGTTGGCCAACTGCCAACCCCAGCTCCTGCTCCGCCTCCCTCCTTCCCTCCTTCCTTGATCTCTTACCATCTCTTTCTTGGGTTTGACTCAGCACCAAGGTTACCTGCTGGCCTAGTACAAACAATCTCATTAAAAAGCCATCACAGTTGTGTCTGATGGCTTCATTTCTTCCTCAATGGCTCAATTTATAACTTCCTTTGGAACAAGTAGAGAGCAAGTTCTCTCCAGGATGACTTCATCCAGCTGTACTACATGCACACTGGCAGATAGTAAGATGAATGAGGACACTTGGCTTTATTGGGTAGATGAAAAAAGATGAAAAAAAGACTAGCTTTCCTAGTCTTCCTCTACTTATCACCATGAAATATTTTTTAAAAAGCATAAACATGTGAACACAATATGTAAAGGCATTTCACAGACAAAGGGAAAGAAAATGGGGGGAGAAGAGGCCACAAGAACAGATTTGAGCTTCTCTGATTCAGTGATGAGGGGTCGATGATGGTGACACTCCTTGGAATTTCAGCTTGAAAGCTACAAGAAAAAATCCACACTCAGTGAAGTCCCAGGCCATAAAACACAGAAGAATTGGAGAAATATTGGTTTAGGGCCTGGGAAACACCTGTTTTTCTCACTGCAGAAACCTCCACTAGCTCTCCTTTTTTTCCCATAGGGACCCTATCCTGCTCCCTGGTACCCAGGAATCTCCTGGTGGGTGACAGGAGAGGGCACCACAGCAACCTGGGCAGGTGGTCTACTGCACAAGAAGAAGAGGGCTAGTAAAGCCAAGGAACAGTAATGCACCTCTGAACTGAGCTGGCTGGCATGAGATAGTTTGCCTTTAAGGGCACATAACCATCAAGGGGATTTGGATGTGGGATTTTACCACATGACTCTGGGTCAGAACATCTCTGATGGAAGAAAGGAAAAACCCACCTTGGAGCTTTCCATGGTCCCACTGAGTACTGAGGCCTCCTCCAGCTCCAGCTTTTCCCCAGCTGCTGCTGATCTTTAGCATGATTCAGGAACAGTGGAGAAGGGGAAGAAATGATAGCACTGCTCTGCCAAGACTGTATCATTGCTCCAGGAGGCTTTACAGTGGGCAGAAAGGTGTATAACTGGCCAGTATCTGGTCCCAGGCTCAGGAAAGCCTGCCCATTTTGGGAAAAAAGGGAGTGTCATACTAGCTCCAAACTTCTATAGGGCAGCCACTTCCAACTGCCCTTTCCCACCTAGGCCAAGGTCTGGTGTGAAAACTTCAAGTTTCACTGGAGCTGCCTAGAGCCCAGGATAGTTCAGTTCTTTAAGTGGAAACTGGATCAAAACTGACCTGCAGGGGAAACTCAGGCATAGGGCTTATGACATACAGCCAAGAGAAGCTGGGAATGGGGAAAGCCATCCCCCAAACTAGCACCCTGTGCAGCCCCAAGTCCTCTCAATATCCATCCTTTTCCCTCATCCTGACCTATAGGGCCCATTCCAGAGGGGAAGAGCAAGGGCCAATTAGTCTAGATCAATAAGATGCTATATGGTTGATAGCATCTGCCATAGGCCTATGAGTTCTCCAAGTAAAAGAAAGTAGGAAGAAGGAGCCCAGTGCAGATTGGGTCATGATCACAGCTGGTTCAACCTCAGGTGCTGGACAGAAACACCTCTAGTCATGTCAAAAAATGGGCAGAAGACATGAACAGACACTTCTCCAATGAAGACATACAAATGGCTAATAGACACATGAAAAAATGTTCATCATCACTAGCCAACAGGGAGATTCAAATTAAAACCACATTGAAATACCACCTCACACCAGTCAGAATGGCCAAAATTAACAAGACAGGAAACAACGTGTGTTGGAAAGGATGTGGAGAAAGGGGAACCCTCTTACACTGTTGGTGAAAATGCAAGTTGGTGCAGCCAATTTGGAGAACAGTGTGGAGATTCCTTAAGAAATTAAAAATAGAGCTTCCCTATGACCCTACAATTGCACTACTGGGTATTTAACCCAAAGATACAGATGTAGTGAAAAGAAGGGCCATCTGTATCCCAATGTTCATAGTAGCAATGGCCACCATCACCAAACTGTGGAAAGAACCAAGATGCCCTTCAATGGATAAATGGATAAGGAAGATGTGGTCCATATACACTATGGAGTATTATGCCTCCATCAGAAAGGATGAATACCCAACTTTTGTATCAACATGGATGGGACTGGAAGAGATTATGTTGAATGAAATAAGTCAAGCAGAGAGAGTCAATTATCATATGATTTTACTTATTTGTGGAGCATAAGAAATAACATGGAGGACATGGGGAGATGGAGAGGAGAAAGGAGTTGAGGGAAATTAGAGGGGAAGATGAACCATGAGAGACTATGGACTCTGAGAAACAATCTGAGGGTTTTGAAGGGGCAGGGGGTGGGAAGTTGGGCCAGACTGGTGGTGGGTATTGTGGAGGGCATGCATTGCATGGAGCACTGGGTGTGGTGCATAAACAATGAATTCTAGTACACTGAAAAGTAATTTAAAAAATTAAAAATTTAAAAAAAAAGAAAGAAAGAAACACCTCTAGTCTTCCAAGGTGGTTAAGTCCTATAACGGCTGCGTTTGCATTGGAATCTAGCCCAGGGGTGATGCCATTGGCTTGGTGACCAGCTCTTGTGTTTGAAGTCACTGACATGAACTTGATACTGTTCTATAGAGTTCAGGACTATCTTATACATCTTGCAGGGAGAGCCCTTCCCAGCTGATGAGTCAGGACAGCAGGTCGGCCAGCCGCTCATAGTGTGCCATGAGTTTGAGCTTGGTTTCCTATTTCCTGTGTTTCTTGCCCACATAATGTTGTGGAGCCATGACAGGGTCTTTGAAAGTCTGCAGAAGCTGCAGAACTTGTCTTGGTCTATCACCTCTATTCTGGTGCAAGCCCCACACATTAACGGACTGCTGCTTCAGCTTTAAGTTCTTTGCGTGAATCTTCCCCCTGGGCCACAACAGTGGATGAAAAGGTCGTGTTACAAATGGGGCAGCACTGGTTCTTGTCTTTGCTTCTGTGGGTCTTCTGATCTGCATATAGCTTCTTTGTTTCCCCCTTTAACATCTCCACTCTGTGGATTGCTAAGAAGACCTTCACTTTGTTGGCATGTTTGGTTTTTTTTTTTTTTTGCCTGGAAGTGTGCCAGCTTCTGGGATTCAGAAATGAGCAAGTCAAGAGACACGAGTTCTGTCTGAATCATGTGCTCCACTTTCCCCCTCCCCACTGATTGGGCCCAGGACACCGCTTCCCACAGGCGGTGCGGCCCATCCCATTCCTGTCCTCCCTTCTCTGAGCTCTTGTACGGCCCCGCCCCTCCGGGGTCCACGGACCCCGTGGTACACAACCAAGGACGCTCCATCTTTCCCGCAAGCCTGAATCAGCTGGCAGTCACTCATAAACCTTGGTCTCTACTTTCTACATCTTTAAAAGAAAACAAGTAATACATAATGAGCACTGCCTAACAGCACCCCCACCCAACACACACAATCATTTGACCTCCTTACAAGATCAGTATGTCAGAATAATCTGAATTCTGTTATTCTCTTTTCTACTTGAGGATGTGCTTTGAATTTAGTAACTAAGAGAATCTCCTATCTTTTCATCCTGAACAACCCACTAAAACCCACTTTCCACAGAAATTAAGGGCTTGGAATGGTAGTCATCGTCCAGGGCTGGGATAACTTCTGGGGAATAATTCTTCACAGCTCTGCCAAACCAATCTCTTATTTGTTTAAGAGGATGGAGCTCAAGAGTCTGGAAATCTAGGAAGGCTGGCTAAAATAATGATGCAAGATAAAAATCAGGTACATCTTTAATAAAAGCTAATATTAATAATTGTCGCTTGCAAAAAACACATTATCTGCCTTAGATAATTTAATCCTTCCAGCAAACCTATGAAGAAAAACTCTATTGTTTTCAGCGTCTTGCAGCTGATGAAACTATATCAGAATAACTGTGGGGTCTTGGCTCTTCAAGTTCCAGAGATAGAATCCAAGCCCAGGTTTGTCTCCCTCAAAGCCCATTCTCTCAACTACAGCAGCTTCTCTTATCCATACCTAAACCACATCTGGTTTTAACAACAAGGAGTACAGGAATAATGACATACACTAACTTCAGAAACTGACCTGTAATGAACAGCATCATGTCAGTGCCTATCAGAGTACTTGTTTCCCTTACATTTCTTCAGGACTGTGAATCTTTATATCCATCTCTCCTCCCCGGATTGCAATTCAGCCTTGGCTTGCCATGATTTCTTTTCCAGCTGCTAACCTGTGCACCGTGGCACAGCACACTGTCTGGCTGTCCCATGGAGAGGAGACTGTGCAGAGCATGGCATCTGACAAAATGCAGGACATTTCTCTGAATGAGCATATTCATTTCTGTCGGTTAAATTGAAGGCAGCAGCCTGCGTTCCTCTCACTGGGCTGCTAAGAAGAACTGCAGAGCACGAGGAGACATTTTAAAAATCAAAATACTATGCTGCATTCTCCCACATTGAGAAAGGCATGTCAGTTAATCTCAGGGAGAACTCTGGGGGCAGAAATTTTGTAAACACCCTCCGGTGGCCCCTGGGTCCTAATTTAAAATATTTCTGTTCTATTTTATGCCAGCACTTGCTATTTTGTCTCTGAGCCAAACCCATGGTTTCTTTTCAATAAGGAAGGGAGGGAGAGCATGGTCATTTTGTATTTATTCTTTCTTGAACAATAGACTCAACCTTAAAGGTTCCTCAAGTTGTATAAAGGTCAGGGTAGAGCAGAGTTCTCCAAAATATGATTGTTTCTATTTATAAAATATTACTGTGTTACACATTAAACCTATTTGTGCCTCTCACATTTCCATATGAATTTGAAGATCAGCTTTTCAAATTCTCCAAAAAAGGAGTGCTTTGAATCTGTAGATCAATTTGAGGAATAACGTCATCTTTAAGATACTATCTTCAGCTCTATGAACATTCATTCTTTCCATTCATTTAATTCTTTTTAAATTTCATTCAACAATGTTTTATGGATTTTAATGTAAAAGTTTCACAGACTTCTGTTTACTTCATTCATATAGTTTATTCCATTTGACACTGTTGTAAGTAAATCCTTTTCTTAATTTCTTTTTTAGAATGTTCATGGTTAGTGTATAGAAATACTAAACATTTTTGTATATTGATCTTGTATCTTGAAACCTTGTTGAAAAAATTTTTTTATTGATTCTGGTAGTTTTTCATGGATTCTTGAGGATTTTCTACATATAAAATCATCATTTGAGAACTGAGGATTCTCATTTCCAATCTAGATGCCTGCTTGCTTGCTTGCTTGCTTGCTTTCTCTCTTTCTTTCTTTCTCCTTTTCTTTCTATCTCTTTCTTTCTTTCTATTCCTCTCTTTCTTTCTTTATTTCTTCCTTTCTTTCTTCTTTCCTCCCTTCTGTCCTTCCTTCATTCCTTCTTTCCTTCCTTCCTTTCACCTAATTGGCATCTGAGATGAAAACAGTTTTAATTGTCCATTTCCAACCTCTATGTTATTTACTTCTTTTTCTTGTCTAATTGCCCAGTTAGAATATGCAGTGCAATATTAAATACAAGTAGTGAGAACAGACATCTTGTCTTGTTTTGATCTGGTGCAGAGAAGATATTCAGTCTTTCACCATTGAGTATAATGTCAGTTGTAGGTTTTCCTGGAAGTTCTCTTCTATTCCTAGGTCAATGACTGTTTTCGTCATGAAACAGTGTTTGATTTTGTCAAATTACTTTTCTACATTTATTGAAATTACCATGTAGTTTATGTCCTTTATTCCATTATGGTATATTATGCTGACTGTTTTTCACATGTTAAAGTGATCTAGCATTCCCTGAATAAATCCCACTTGGTCATTATATATATAATCCTTTTTGTATTCTGCAGGATTCAGTTAACTAGCGTTTTGTTGCGGATTTTGTGTTGATATTTGTAACGGATACTGGTCTTTAGTTTTCTTTTTTCTATAATATCTTTGGTATTGGCATCAGAGTAATTGTTCTCTGATTTTTTTTTGGGGGGGGGGAAGAGTTTGTGACGAATTGGCATTATTTGTTCTTTAAGTATTTGCCAGAATTCATCAGTGAATTCTAGACTTTTCCTCAGAGGAAGGTGTTAATGTACTAATTTTTACATTTGTTTTAGGGCTATTCGAATTTTCTATTCTTGAGTTTTAGTAGCTTGCATTTTCCTGGGGTTTTGCCCCTTTCATCTAAATTACCTAACTTGTTGATATTCAGTTGTTCATAGTGTCCTCTTCTAATCATATTTATTTCTGTAAGGTAGGTAATGATGTTTTCTTCTTAATTCCTCACTTAACAATTTGAAACTTCTGCATTTTTTTTCTTGGTCTATCTGTGCTAGTCAATTTTGTTTATCCTTTCATAGAAAAAAATATGGGTTTTGTTGACTTTTTTTCTATTCTCTATTTATTTCCACTCTAATCTTTATTCCCTTCTTTTTTTTCCTTTTGGATTTAGTGTGTATTTTTTCAAGTTTCTTAATATTATGTCATTGATTTGAGGTCTTCCTTTTTTGTTCTAACTTTTTAATATAAGTGCTCATAGCTAAAAATCTCCCTTTGAGCACTTCTTTAAATCTATTCCATAACTTTTCATATCTTGTATTATCATTTTCTTTCATCTCAAAGTATTTTCTTACTCTTTACATACATTTCTTCTTTGACCCATCGCTATTTAGAAGTATGTTAATTTCCACACATTTATGAATTTTAAAAAAGTTTAATAATTTTTTTAAATTCTAAATTCAGCCCATTGTGGTCAGAGAACACACTTTGTATGATTTCATGCCTTTTAAATTTATTCTGGCTTGTTCTTTGGCATAATATATGGTCTATCCTGAAGAATATTCCATGTGTACTTGAGAAGAATGTGTACTCTGTTGTTGAATGGAGTGTTCTATGTATGTCTGTTAAATTTAATTGGCTTGCTGTGTTGTTCACATCTTTTATTTCCTCGTTGATATACTGGTTGTTCCATCAATTGTTGGAAATGGGTTATTGAGTTCTACAACTATTATTGTTGAATTATTTGCTTACCCTTCAATTTTATCACTTTTTGCTTCATGCATTCTGGGGCTTCATTGTTGGGTGCATATATATTTAAAATTTTATGTCTCCTTGATGGATTGACTCTTTTTGTCATTATAAACGTCTTTTTTTAATCTCCAAGAATAATTTTTACCTTAAAGTCTTTTTAATGTAATTATTAGTGAGCCATTTTTGTTCTCTTTTGTTTATTATTTGCATAGTATATCTTTTTCCATCTTTGGGGTTTTTTTTGTTGTTGTTGTTTTTGGTTTTTTGTTTTGTTTTGTTTTTAGGGAGAAAAAGAGAACACGCACGCACAAGTGGGGATAGGGGACGGGGAGAGGGACAGGGAGAGAGAATCTTAAGCAGGCTCTAAGCACAGTGTGGAGCCCAACACAGGGCTCGATCTCACAACCCTGAGATCATAACCTGAGTTGAAATCAAGAGTTGAATGCTTAACTTAGCCACCCAGATGCACCTCCATCCTTGTAAATTCATCTCATTTTGTCCTCAAGCTTAAAGTATGGTTTTATAGATAGCATATTGCTGAATCATATTTGTTTTAGTGTAATTCCATCAACTCTGCCTTTTGTTTCTCATTCCCCAGATTTTCCTTGAAGATTTTTGGCCATCTTCTTTGCCTCATCTATGGTGTTAAATGCCTGCCACTGCTGAGTGTGTGTGTGTGTGTGTGTGTGTGTGTGACAAATATCCTGCGGATAGAGCATTCCTCATCAAGTTCTGAGTCATAATGAATAAAGACAGATTCTGCCAATAAAGACAAGATCAGGAAGCTGCTAAACAGATCAAGTAGTAAAAATTCTCTGGGGATGAAGCTTTTTGAGGTTCTCCAAATCCATTCTGCTCCCCCCAGTGACAGTTAAGCTGCTGATTTTCACATCTATTACAGTTCTGTAAGTTGCTATATTCAAGACCACCAGAGGGTAGCTATACTTCTAACCCACTTCTTTTCTGGGGAAGACTTAACCAACATCATCCAAGTTGCTATTCAAGTGACATGCACTCTTACACTCTTCAAGTTCTGAATAAGGAATAATGGCTATTTTGGTTTGTGTCTTTAAGTTAGGCCTTGGATGTAGTTTAATTATTTTACCTTAAAAAAAAGAAAACTTTTCTGCTGATTGGAAGGAAGGAAAGAAAGAAGGAAGGAAGGGAGGAAGGGAAGGGAAGGGAAAGGAAGGGGAAAATAATAATTACCTGAGAGAAAAATCTACTTGTTTATATATCATGCTCACTCAAGCTCCCATAAAAGAGCCTTTGTCATCTTTAGCCAAATTAGATTTGCTGAATTCAACTTTTTTCTGTAAGCTATATAAATTCTTGTCCATGGTCTTCTTAACAGTATGCACTCTAATTATTATGTCAGTAATGCACCTTTAGACTTTAAACTGGTTCTTCTGAATGTCCAGTGCTTAAAGGTGAAGAAATAACACTATATCACAGAAAATTCTATATTTTATGCTCTCCTTTTAAAAATGAATAACTATCATTTAGTCTATTTTTAAGTGTAGTTCTCTCTACACCTATACTTTCTTCCAATTTCATTGCTAAATGACCTACTATCACCTGAAGTTAAGAACTTTGGGAAATGCTATCTTGATAGCATTTTAAAACACCACAATGATGTTGAAAATAACTCAGCTTTTCTTAAAGTCAACCTAGATTTAAAACTTAAAGAAAATATATGGGCACTTACTTTTGTTACTGTACAAGGTGCATAGCTTGTATAACATACAGTGTTAGAATCTCTGACGTAGTAGTGCATACGGCCATCTGAAATAGAACCACGTTCCTTAGCCTTCCTTGAAGCTAGTGACTTTGTGGAAAAGATCTGATCAAGAACTTATAAATGGAAGTGATATATGTAATTTCTAGACAAAAACCTTACTGAGATGTGAAAGGAAGATTAGCATAGTCATCCTTACTCTATGCCACTGAATGGAATAAAATATAAATCCTGGCGTTCTAAAAGACAAATGATCTTGAGACAACCTTGGAAATATAATGCACACATGCTTCAGAGCCTGAGAAGCTCAGATCCCTGACACCATGAACTTGCCATGACCACTCCCACCCAGCTGTCAACCTCAAGACTTTTACATGACAGAGAATTAAATGCCTGCCTTACTTGAGGTATTGAGTTATTGTTATTTGAGGTTTGAGTCACCCCCAGCTGAATCTAATCTTAACTCATAGAGCAGTTTTCAAGGCTTAAAACTTAACTTTCCTGAGCTAGGGAAGCTATTAAATACATCATAGAAGTTCAATTAAGTTACTCATTGATGATTAGTACTGCTTAACCAGAATGTGCTTGGAGGAAATCTCTCTGCAACATGATAAAATGGAGATAGAACCACTTCTCCAAACACTACGGTACACTCACACACACACCAGATAATTTCTTATAAAATGGAAACGGACCTTTATTCTGCCTTCAATCGGTTTTGCAAGGTTATGAATATTCATGCATTAAGAATCTGCATCTCTTTTGCCTGGTAATATTGTTTAATCCCTATTACATATTATTTTTCATTATAGAATCTAACAATCACAGTCTCTTGAAAGTCTCCTGATTTCCCTAAACAGCATTTGTACCACGTATCTGCATTTTCATAGTATTTTATAGCCAATTTCTATCATTGGGATGAGCCCTGAATAGGGGTCTCTGCTCAGCAGAGAGCCTGCTTCCTCCTCTCTCTACCTGCCTCTCTGCCTACTTGTGATCTCTCTCTCTGTGTCGAATAAATAAACAAAATCTTTAAAAATAAATAAATAATAAATAAATAAAAATAAATAAATAAATAAGCAAATAACGCCCCCAAAATAAAGAAATAAAGAAATAAAGAAAGAAATGAAATGTAAATGTTTCAAACTTCATGTTAATTTTTCATTCTCAAAGACCCATAAGCACATGGCATAATTTAATCTTACAGTACAACCAGTAATTTAATTATCAAAGCCTTAGGAGTTTGGGTGACAAGTCATTACTAACTGGATCAATAAAAAAGAAAAAAGAAACAACAGTAAGAAGAAACAAAGCTAAGAATAAAGCATATAAAGTCCTATTAACCCATTTCCTAGGGCAATGAATACTTAGTCACTACATTTGCAAAAAACCAAAGGACAACATGACCTTTCTAGGACAATTAAGTCCTCCTCCAAAGAGACCTCTGTACCTGTACCTGCCTCTACAGAGAGCAGCTGGCACTTTTTCCTTAAGAGCCATAAACAAGCCAACAAACAACAATGACAAAACTATATATATAAAGAAAAATTAAAAATAGTAAAATGGTGGTGAATTATATAAATGAAATATGGCTGGGAAAGGTAATTTGAATGTGTCAAGATAATATCTGCATCAGAATGCAGTAAGAGCATTAACTGCTTTGCTGTGTCTGTGTATATCCAGAGTGGAAGAGAAGTGAAACAAAGTCTAACTGAACTTGAACCTCTTTCTGTTGAGGTCTGTCTGGTTCTCTGCTTCCCACGTTCGCCCTCATCTACAGTTCTGCATAGCTGGACTTTCTGGCTTTGCTCTACTCTCCCAACATTCTGAGATGAAAAATAAATGCTATTTAACAATAAGCATCCTGCGACCCAGGACAGTGGAACTGCTAGAATTCCATTTTGTCTCTACACCAAAGTTCTAGTCACCATGAACCTGTTTCCAGAGAAAACGTGCTTCCTAGCACCCTGGTCCAGAGCCCAGGGATCAGTTACCTGTGGAAAGAACTCACCTACGTAAGCATCCCCATTCCTGATTCAGTAGGATCTGTTGCCCGTGTCTACACAGTGCCTACTTTCCAGGGCTATGCTGAGATGGCTCAGAATTCTAGTACAGTCATCATTAGAACTTGTCCCACCCTCAGGATGTCAAGCCTGCCTGTGAGTCATCCTGCTCTTAGTGATTTTCTGCCAATTCCATACACCTTCCTCCCTTTCTTTCCAACCTATTGAAATAGAACTCAAGTCTCAGATTATTACACTTGCTTTTCAAGTACAAAATAGTATAGGTAATGTCACAATTCATACAGCCTTTCAAGAATTTCTCCAGGTAAACTCATTTATTAGATGCTTGGATATGGTCTATTTCCTCTTCCAGAAACAGAGAATTATTAAAAGGTAGGAGAAAAACTATCTCATGCAGCAATATTAAGAAGTTTAGCTAAAATATAAATCTCTGTACACATATATAAAGCATTAAAATGTGTACTTTGCATATCTATAAAATCCATTTACTTTGCCCACAAGAGCAAGCTGAATGTATGTGCTGTTTCATAACAGAATTGTGTGAAATTTGTCAATGTTGGTTTTTCTGATGGATTCCACTGAATGTAACTCCACCAAGGTCTGTGATTCCTTCCCTTCACTCACAGGAAGGCTGCCCTAAATCCTGGGAGCAGACAGACCATCTCTCTGAAACACTGCCCCCTCTGCTTACTGCCTGTCACCAGCCATTGGCTGCTTCTGCTACAATCAGCTAAGATTTGTCATCTTCCAAAATTATAGTCTTGCCCTCATAAGCTGCTGCTCAATCAGCTTTTGCAATGTTTGCCAATTCCATGGAGAAAAGATTAATTTGTGATTTTGTAGTTTCCTCCATTTCCTCCCTCTCTCTCTCTCCCTCTCTCTCTCTCTTTTTAAGGATTTATTTACTTGAGAAAGGGAGCAAGAACTTGCACACCACAGGGGAGCAGGCAGTGAGACAGAGGGAGAGAAAGAGAGAGAATCTTAAGCAGACTCCCAGATCAGTGAGGAACCGACCCAGGTCTTGATCCCAGGACCCATGAAATCATGACCACAGACAAAATCAGGAGTCTGTCACGTAACTGAACCAATCCGGGTGCCCTACTATTTCCCCTCTTTGTGGACTGACTGGAAAGTCATCCCATCTTCCCACTAAGATGCTTAGATCACCATCAGTCCTCTAAAATAATGAATCTTGGAACACCACATCAAAAACTAGTGATGTACTGTATGGTGACTAACATAACACAATAAAAATTAAATTAATTAATTAATTAATTTAATTAAATAAAAATTCCTGTGCTAACCCAACCCCTCATTTTCTTTCATCCCTCTAGGGTTGCCTTATACACTTGCCATCTTACATATCTAATGCATAGTTTGATTTTGCTTAATGTCTGCTAAGAATAGTCATGCCAAAAAACTAAGCAAAACAAAAACAAATGGATTGCTTAGGAGTCTTGATATGACTGGCAAGCATCGTTCCTATGTAAGTCACAAATGTAATTTTTGATCTCAATTACTATTGACTATAACTTGTGGTCATTTAACAGCTTTATCACAACCCACATAGGTCGAGGCCATGAATCCAAAGACACTGTCCCCTGTGGGGATACCCAGAGTCATCACTAAAGCACATTCTAATTATTGTAATGACTCAGAAATAAGAAGGAAAGATACTTGGCTCTATTAGAAAATTTTGTCTGGCATCTGGATGAGAATATGCTTCTTGGAGTCTTTCCATCAAGATTCCTATTGTTTCCCACTGGAGACAGTCATTTGTAGACCTCTGTAATATTCTACATCTTCTTTATGTTACCATTTATTGCTATTACTGAAATCCTTTTAGGTCACCCTTAAACAATTTTTTCTGCCATAATATTTCTAATCCATTTGAGGATTAATGGATGGCTTTCACTCACTGTAGCCACATGTTAATTCTCCTAGATCTGTTTGTTATTTCTTTGATAACGATGTTCTATCTTAATATGTGAAAGAAGATCCCTCTAACTCAATCAAAACTTGACTGCATTTATCTTCATATTCCAAATACATTTCTTCTGTTTGGTCTTTAGGGGCCAGTTATTTTTGAGAACAGCAAGAAAAGAAAAAATCTTCCTATATGAGTCACATCCAACTAACTAATGGGAATCCAAAGGGGAAATGGAGATTTGGCTTCTCTACTTTTTAAATGTAGCCTGATTAGGCAGAATGGAAAATAACTGGCTTGAGATATGTAAAAATATGTGTGGTTGAATGGAGATATTAACTTATTCCCTCCACATGGATTAGTTGCTTAGATAAGACTAAAATAAAAACATCTACCAAATAATATACTCTTATGCACGAGAAAAAAAAGAACATTTATTTCTTAGTATCAGATGTCAAAGTTCAAAAGTACATACAGTATTGATAAATCCATAAGTTTCAAGTTTAGCTCAGTCGAAAAAAAATACAGAATGTTCTGAAATCAAATACAAACAAAAAAACTGAGAAACTGAGCAAAGTTTTAATAATGTAAGCTTATACCAGTCAAAGAATAGATTCAGCACTTTTAGTATGTATTATGGTATATACTCAAGTATTGGTGAAAATAATTCACAGCCATAAAACCTATTAAGCCTTTCACTTACAAGGGTATCCTAGGGACAACTTTTAAAAAGAAAATAGCAAGTGTTTCATTTTATAAAAAATATTGTTGCAAGATTAGCAATAAATCCTGAACCAAAAATCCATGTTGGGTTATCAATAGTTGAAAAAGAATTTCAGTTTTCAACCTATAGACTCAGTCTAACCAATATATATAAATCATTATATTCTTTTTCTAATTAATAAAGGTAAATACATGAGACTTTTAAATTTTTGCACACATTTCTCTAAAGCAGCTGGAAGATCCTGGGTAAACCGGCTCAGACTTTTAAAAGCATGTTAGTAACTCCATGTAAGAATGTATACATGTATAAGGAAAACATGTTGCTTTTTCTAAATTTAATATAATGAGAGTTTCTAATTTTAAAAAATATGACAAAATATGAACCTGGAAGTGATTAAATAAAAATTGAAAGCAACCAAACTTTGTTAATAAAATTTATGTGATTAGGTCATAATCTTTATGATATAAGAATGTCTCTGAGACAATCTACTCTCCTCTAATTTAGAACAAATTCTACTATGTCAGGAGACATAGAGGGAGAGAGGGAGGGAGAGGGAAAACGTGCACAAGTCGGGGGTTGGGGCAGAGGGGGAGAGAGAAGCAGGCTCCCCACTAAGCAGTATCCCTTGCATGCAGGAAACTCTTCTTCCCTTTCCTTTTTTTTCTTTAAAGATTTTATTTATTTATTATTTGAGAGAGAGAGAGAGATTGAGAGAACATGTGGAAGGAGGGGCATTGGGGAAGCAGATCCCCTGTGGAGCAGGGAGCCCAATGTGGGACTTGATCCCAGGACCCTGGGACCATGACCTGAGCCAAAGGCAGATGCTTAGCTGACTGAGCCACCCAGGCACCCCCCATTATGATAGCTTTTTTAAAGGTTAAGTATACACCTAAAATCCAGCCATTCAATTCTGGGTATTACCCAACAGATAAGAAAAATGTATGTCCACACAAAGACATATACCTAACATTCATACAACCTTAATTTATAATAAACAAAAACTGGAAATAGTTTCCATGAAAGGGTAGGTGGGTAAACATAATTATATTGTTTCATCGAATAATACAATTTAAAAATAAAATGAGGGGCGCCTGGGCAGCTCAGTCAGTTAAACTTCCACCTCTTAATTTCAGTTCAATTCATGATATCAGGGTCATGAGAGCAAGCCCCATGCTGGACTCCACACTCAGCAGGGCCGGGGGGGAGCCTGCTGTCTGCTTGAGATACTCTCTCTCCCTCTACCTCTGCCCTGCCCCCCCACTTGCATGAGCATGCCTGCTCTCTCTCTGTCACTAAAATAAATTTTTTAAAAATTGAAATAAAAATAGAAAAAAATAAAAATAAAATGAACTATTCACATTTGTTAGGACATAAAAAAAAATCTCAAAAAAAAAATCTTCAAACAAGAAAGAAGCCAGATTAAAAAGAGAGCATACTTTATGATTCATTTATATAAAACTCTAGAATATAAAAAGTAATCTACAGTATGAGAAAGTAGGTTACATGGTATGGGGAGGACAAGCCAAATGAAGGGATTGCAAAGGGCAAAGAGTCATGAGGTAATAACTTGTGGGAGTGATGGATATGTTCAGTACCTTAATTGTATTATTGGCTTGTGTGTATATAATATACATATATATATTAGAAAAGAAGAGTGCTCTAAATCAATGATTGAAATTTCCATCTCACAAAATTAGGAAAACTGGAGCAAATTAGGATAGAAGGAAGGAAATAAGAAAGAGCAGAAATCATTGAACTAGAAAACAAAAACACAAATTATCAATAAATATTAGTAAGCAAAGGGTGGACACAACTAGGGTTTCTACAGACATTAAATAATTAAGGGAATATGTTGAATAATTTTATGGCAGTAAATTGGAAAATTTAGATACAAAAAAATGGAAGATAGAATTACAAAAATGGATTCAGGAAGAAATAGTAAAGCTTAATAGCCTTAAGTCAATTAAAGAAATTAAATTTGTAACTAAAATTTTCCCACAAATAAAACTCCTGATAGATATATCCTGATGGATATATAATGCAAATTATATAATATAATCATATATTACATATATATCTTTTATATATAAATAAAAATGGAGAAAGAAGAAAGAAGGAAAGAGTTGAGAGGAAGAAAGAGGAAAAGAAAGGAAGGAGGAGATTATCATGTAATAACTTATTATGACTATTTACAAGCCAGAGCATATAATAACAAAGCTGTGATTCAGCCTATCTCTGTTGCATTTCATGACCCTGCTCCTTACCTTTATCACAATCACAAACGCCTACCTGCAGCTAAACACATCAGTAAAAATAGCATTCATTTATTTAAAATTCATCTAGAACCCTAAGCTCCATCAGTCTAGAACCCAGATTATTGGGTGGGTTTTTTCCTTCAGTTTCACTTAAATTATAGATATATGTTTAATACAGTTAACAGACTCCTCGGAGTTGCACAAGACATTCATGGGCAAGCCTCAACAAAGTCATAGATTATTTTTCAAATCAAGTAACTAAAAATTGCATCTAATTAGTTCAAAGTCTAATCAAGGTTTGCCAATTTCAGGATGGATTAAGAAAACCACACTAAAGTGGCTCATGTTGGCAGTTGTCTCTTGTAATTGTAGCCACCCCCTCAGAATCATGGCACTTTGCTTTCTTCACAGAAGACACCTTATGGCAACACCCATCCCTGCCCCCCTCTCCTAGATATCCAGGCTGCAAAGGAAAGGAGCCCAGGATGTGAATTATCTCACGAGCTCTCCTACTCCCAATTTAAAGGAACTTGACTGATACATTATTCCTTCAGTTTGATAAGCCAGATGGCTTTTCCAGATTATGTTATCACAAAATACAGGCTGCCAATTTTCCTATAAAATAACTGTCAACCTTTTAAATATGAAATATCAAAACCATTTTTTCAACATTATAGCAAAATACAACGTGCCAATAGGAGAGTAGGTGATGGATCCCATTGTTTTATTCTTTACTGGTTGTCATAAATGAAGTGAATTGAAATGTATAAAAAGTCCTTGTAAATACTGAAATGCTAGTCAAATAAAAGATTTGTTTGGGTTTCCTTCTGTTGGTCTCATTGGTTATTAGGTTATAATGTTGCTAATAATTTTAGGTACCTCTATTTTTTTCACAAGAACTTTTATTAAAAGGCTTAACTTTGGGGCTCCTGGGTGGCTCAGTCGGTTGAGCGTCGGATGCTATTTCTGCTTGGGTCATGATCTCAGGGTCCTGGGATCAAGCTTCACATCAAGCTCTGTGCTCCCATGCTTGTCCCTCTCCCTCTGCTCCTCCCCTCTGCTCTTTCTTTCTCTCTCATGAATAAAAATCTCTTAAAAAAATGCTTAGTTTTTTAAAAACATGTAAATGAGAAAGATAATTTTCTTAACCCAGACGGTGCAGTGTAAACTTATGAGAAGCTTAAGATTTGGTGCTATCCTCAAATGAGATATTTGTTTATTAGATTGAGATGCTTAGCTGAAAAGATGAGGGAAGCATATGCTGGATTAAGGTTTTTTAAAAACACAAAGACTATTTCAAGGAGAAAATAAACATTAGGGGCTTTTTCATTGTGTGAAGGTTTATCTCTATTTCTGCTCTTCTAAAATCCATTTTATGGATTTTGTGATTTTTCAAGAGTTAAGACTTTGCATCTTAATTTATGTGATTATCAAGAGAAACTAATTCAAAAAGTGGACAACTTTGTGGAAGTGACTTTATCAGGCTTCGAAAGCCAAAATTTAAAAGGAAAACTAATTTCATCACAAATATCCTTCAGTCAGCAAAAGCTCTAATTTAAAGTGGTCAGACTTCCTGAAACACCTCAGCAGTTAAAATCCCTGATTTATTTTGCATAATGGGAGGAACTCAAGCAACAGGACCCCTTTCAACTGTCATCTGGAATATCAACCCCTTTTCTATTTTACTTAGGTGTTATAGTACACACTGTGAAACTCTTGACTGGCTATAGAAAATACTGGAAAATCTGACTTTGTGTTTCTCTAAACAAAGCCCTTTCTCATCTCTGAGCTGAGACATAGCTGCGTATACATTTCTGGGTGAGGCCAATGGATGCCCCTTTCCTGAGGGTATTTTGCCACTAATATCCGTTGCCCAAAATGGATTCAAAATGATGAGTCCAAATATGCACATATTCCAAGTTGCTAAAAAAAAAAAAAAGAAATAAAAAGAAACTCCACTGTGAGTTTCTCAGAAATGCCAGTGTGCCCACTCTTTCTCATGCTTTCTCTCTCTAGTCTTTTCCTTCATCTCCCAGCCAGATTTCCAGCTACCCAGAGGATATATCTGAGGTTATTAGAGTTGAGACTGAAGAACTCACTTAAAGCCATTAGAAAGCAGTTATAATAGCAGGCAAGAGAAAGGAGCTTCTTTTTTGAAAAACCTAAAACTGGCAGGTTAGTTTGGACCCTCATGTCTACCAGTGGGAAACCCAGTTGTATGGCTCAGTCGTTAAGCGTCTGACTTTGGCTCAGGTCATGATCCCAGGGTCCTGGGATCGAGACCCGCATCGGGCTCCCTGCTTGGCAGGAAGCCTGCTTCTCCTTCTTCCACTCCTTCTGCTTGTGTTTCCTGTCTGGCTGTGTCTCTCTTTGTCAAAGAAATAAATAAAATCTCTAAAATAAAAATAAAATGGGACATAAAGAAAAGGATCAGAAGTAGAATCTTTAAGGAGGCCCTTACAAGCTAAACAAGAAACAACACATTGTGACACAACAACTTTGAAAACCATATTCATATTGCCTATGTATTTGTATGTTTCTATACATGTAGAAAAACATGGAAGGAGCACACCTGTTTATTATGTGAATTGCTAAAACAATCTCTACGATAAAAGAAAACAAGTGCTTAAAATAATATAAATCAAAATATCTAATTTTTTAAATTAAAAAAAATCACTTCAGATTTGCTTTTCAAAAATTTTTGTCTAAAGGTAGCAGGGTAGAGTAGGAGCAGAAATCTGAGTAAGCGCATACATTTGCATTTGAATGTTGCTAATCACCAGCTGGGTGAACTTGAGTGAGTTAACTCCCCCTGAGCTTTGCTCATTTGTGAAATGATTGAATTGAGCCAGTAACCAGTATGTTCTTTGCCACTGTCAAAACAGATTTGGGTCTTGCATAAGCAAAATTAAAATTTTTACAGAGACATTTAAGGTTATTTCGTGTATCTACACCATTATGAAGATCCTGCCTTAGCCTCTATAAAACTCTATTAAAAAAAACTCTATAAAAAAGATCTGTCCTGTAAAACAGTAAACCCCAGGTTGGCGCTGATGAGGTCCAAGGTGACAACAGTGTCCCTCTCTAACATCACTGGCCTTTGAACTCCAGGCTGTCTGCTTGCTGGGAGCAAGGCTTGATGGACATTACTGTATCCCTAGAGTGTGTCAGTGGCCCAATAAATATTTGTTGCATAAATGATTAAGCCCTTAAATCGAAGCCTCTCATACTCAGTTAAGAGTTCTATTTTTATGAACTAGAGAATCACTTGGCATCATTAAAAGGGGGAAAAAAAAAGCTAAAATAAATAAATAACAAGAGACCTATTTTACTGGATTTTTGCTTCCTGTTTCGCAGTCTTCACAGAGTCCTGTTCTTCCCCGCTTCCAGTTAGGAAAAACCTCTTTCCACTCTTCTTTAAAAAATATCTACTCATTTTATAATTGCAACAGGGCACAGCAGTGCATGTGGCAACACTGATGGATGCATTTCTCACGTGAGCCTGAAACCTGAAATGTATGTACCTGAACTACAGATTAATCAACACACGAGCATGGGCTGCTGTGTCTTACGGATTAATTATGCTGAATGATGGATACAGATTTAATCACTTTACATGATAGATGTAGGGAACCTGCAATGACAGTTACCATATCATTTCTCAATAAACAGCTTACTAACCACCTTACTGCAGAAATTTCCAGAAGTTGCCCTTCCAGAGAGGAGGAAAAGACATTGGATTTTCCATGCATCACTTTACATTTCTACTAATTTATCTTTAGGTTTGCTCTCTGACCAAAATATCATACCTACAAAATACAATAATTATCCAGGAATTCCATTGTCTGGAAATCTGTCTCATCAACTAGAAAACATAATTTAAAATGTTAATAGGATTCAGAGTCAGGTTTATAATGTTAGGGGAAAAACTCTTTCCTTAAGCAAGAAAACCAGTATCTCACGACTAAAATTACATGTCTAAAATTGAAGAGGAAGAAACATACCTACAAATAACCTCTTCTCCCTTTCAGAAGAAAATGCTAGGTTGTTCACATTAAAAAAAAAAAAAATGGAAGAGCTTAGTGATCACTTCTTTAACTGAAAATAAAGACAGAAACCAAAAAAAAAAAAAAAAAGGATGAAAAGGATGTACTACATAATTAATATTTTCCTTCTAGACAATTCAGTAGACAGCCCTAAGGAGAAAATGAATAATATCTGGACCAATGAGACTTAACAAATTGGTAGCAACGTCTCCCATAGACACTGAAGTTAACTCCTCTTTCCCATTTCCTTTCACTGCATTTTGTACTTCTATAATAATTTATTACTAGCATAGTTTTTCACACTATGATAATTAATGTGAAAAATTTATTAGCGTTACGGATGGACATTGGCGTCTCCTTCATTAGAGGTAGTGGTGGCCAGGAAAACAGTGGCCATCATATCTCATTTAACACTGTTCTGCACAACATATAAATAGTTCCCCACTGGTAGTAGATGCTTAATAAAATCTTACTGAGTTAAGTGAAATAAATCTATAGACTCTGCAAAGAAAAGGTTAGTTTGCCCATTCCTAATCTCTATAATTCCTTTCAACTATATGTAAATTGCTTTAAACCTCAGCCCCACTCAGGTCCTAACTGACCCTGCACCCATAAAGGGCTTCTCTTGAATTTATGTCTATTTGAATTCAAAGAGTCCAGCCTTTGCTGTGAGAGCACCGTTTCTTCCAAGAGGCACCCTCTCTTACTCTGTCCCTTTGTATAGGTCATTTGTGAGTCCCTTGCCACATTTTCCCTTCATGAGATTTTCTGTCTCTCCATGGGGCATTAGGCTGGGTCTGGTGAGAGAGATGCATAAACGAAGGAGGCACTTTCTAGAGCTTAGCTTCCTACCCATTTCCTTTCTGAAAGACCAGCCCTAGTCAAGAACCTGAATAAGTACACTGGCTAGGAAACGTCAGCTGAGGACACCTGCTCTTATTTTTATACCAAAACTTAAACTCTTTCCACCATTTGTTCTAAGTCCAAAGCATGTTGAACTTGCTTCAACATGGGGACGTGCCCACACTCAGCTTTACCAGGAAGCAGCCACTACGCAAGGGACTAAACCAAAGTATGATATCAAGGTCAACACTTGGCTGGTTTGAGACTTCAACAGACGTGTGAGCCAGATTTCTGGGGCTGTCTTTGAAAGGTAGAAGAGTAGTGGTAGAGGTTCAGGTTGAAAAGCTCTTTTGTGGCAGTTATGAGGTTATCAGGGTCACAAATAACTTGGGGGAGTCGAAGAATCTTGAGTTCCTCAGCCAATTTAACTCTTAAACTTAACTCTCTAAACTCAGTTTCCTCCTCTGGTAGAGATGTTACCTGCTCTGTTGTAAGGGTTAAGTGGTGAATGGAGAAAACATATAAAGGGCCTAGTGTAGTACTTGGTTTACTAGTGCTTAACAAATATTAACTATATTTCATTTTCTCTTTTCACATAAGAGCGAACAGCAGTTTACTAAAAAAAATTAAATTAAATTTAAAAAGTAGGTGAGAGAAGTGGGCAGAGCCCTGGAAGTGACCACTGACCCAGGAGTTAGCCAGAATGATTGAATCAGTTCGACCCTAAATGGTGGTGATTCCAGTCATGAAGTGAGGAGAATTATAGGCCTTGTTCACCTGACAGACTCTGAGTGTTGTGGTGACAAACCCAGATCTGTTGCCTTTTGCTAACTTTTGCTAACTAGGCACACGGTGACAACAGCACTCACAGACAGGCCAGCCCCAGCGCCTGCAAGACCCCGGTCAGGACTACAGATGGAAGCCCATGTATCTTACGTCTAAACATCAAAACGTTACAGATAAAGCTATCACACCATTACGTAAAATATGACCTATTCTCTGAACTTACAAATATACCTGCAGATAAGTAGGAAAGCCAGGTTTGAATTTACTATTCTCGGACACTTTGGGGTTTTCTGCTGGAATGTGATCCTAGGGGGAAAGCTACCTCCAAACCCTCATCTGGCCCAGCTTACATCTTCATAGTGAGGGTCCTGCTGCCCTCCACCTTTGTTAAAAGAAGCCCCTCACAAGCCCCTAGGGCCTGAGGGTAAGCAAACTGGTGGCTTGGTCTGCTTTCAGGTGGAAAGGATTAAGGAACAGGCTTATACAGGCCCTGGAAGCTGAGTCGTAGCCATTTGGCATGGACAGAATACTGGGTACTCAGAGTACAGTCCAAAAGGGGACATGTTATCAATAGTAAAGACATCATTTTTGTCTTATGCTTTTCTGGTTTCAACCAAGGGAAGCTAGAATAGGGCCCTGTAAAGCCCAGAGCCTGAGAAAAGAGTCCTATACTGTGCAAGGCTAGGGGCAAGAAGCTTACGTGATGAGATTCTTTCAGAAAAGAAGACCACTCCCTAAATGTAGGAGCTGCAGACTTAGGTTACAAAGCAGCATGAGTTTTGTCCAAGAATATCTGATAATCAGTTGCTGATGTGTTATGACAGTGGCTCAGGGTTATTTTGCATTGGGAATTTTTTAAAAAAATTTTCTCTAAATTTCTATTTTCTCGTTCCCCATTTTCTTCTCTTTTTTTCCTGGCTTCTATGTGTATACACTATTGCTTTATTGTATGGAACTGGCTGGTTTTGTCACTCACGGGATAGGTATGTAGTCCTTGAGTCTATTTAATAGAAAAATGCACCTGTAACTTTTATTTAGGTAATTGAGCAATATCTTTTTATGAAAAAGCCTTGACTTGTTCTTGCAAATGATACAACCCACCTAAGACCTTCTGACCAAAGCTCTACCTACAAAAGACAATAAGACTAACAGCTTGAAAATAAAGATTTAAACTTTTAAATCTGTATTCTATTCTATTTTCCACCTAGGGGAGCTTTCCAAAGCAAGTACAGAAAATTAGCTATCTATCCAGAATTGCTACATTTGGGGGAAAGTGTGAATGACAGGCAGTTACTTAGAAACTAAGGTTTTCATTATTCAGATTATTATGCCACTAAAATTAAGGTGGTAGTTCTTCATGATAAGTATAATCACAGCAATTTTAAGTTGGTAGGGACTTTAAAAATGATCAAAATCACTGTGGTGGGAGGTCTATTTGAAAAAAAAACGAACAGAAACTCAAGTGGTTTAGTTAGGTCCTAAGAAGAGAGATTGGGCTGGAACTCAGGTCTCATTTCTAGCTAAGTGCATGTCTTAATCAGTTTGGGCTACTATAACATATTACCATGGAATGGGTGCAGTCTGGGAAGTCCAAGATCAAGGTGCCAGCAGATCCTGTGTCTGGTAAAGGCCCTCTTCCTGGTTTGCACATGGCCCCATTACTGTACCCTCACGTGGTAGAGAGAGGCTTCTCTCTCACATCTCTTCTTACAAGGGCACTAATCCCATTTGTGACAACTCCACCCACGTGACCTCATCACCTCCCAAAGCCCCCCCCCCCACCTCTTGATCCCATCGCATTAGAAATTAGGATTTCAGCATGTGAAGTTTGGAAGGATACATGTATTCAGTTCCTAAAAGTGGGCTCTCCCCTATAATGAGGTACTGAGTCTAGGACTGTGAACACAAAAGTGCATTTCTAGATTTCCTTGAAAGACTTAAGATAAAGGTAAGAAATGGTGTTAAGGAAGGGAGGAACAGGTAGAAGAACAGGAGCTTCCCTGTGCCCTTGGGTAGTAAGAGAGAAGACTCCCCTGGATCAGACTCCTTCACAGAAGCTGCCACCTTTTCCAGAACCCAGTGCCTAGTCTGGAACCATTAATAGATTATCTTTCTAAAGAAACTGGTTGATCTAAAGATAGAGATAAAAGACAAAGAAAGTCCTAGCAAAGAGCACACCATCCAGGGACTTGAAATATTAAACATAGAGCTTGAATTCAGTTTGAATCATCATCCCACCCACTTGTAAATTTTCATGAAGTACGGAACTCACAAGGCACAGGGAGAGGAGTCAAAGTCTTTTCCTCCACAGAAATCACTTTCTGAGAGGCTCTTTGGGGAAAAGAGCTGGGTTAAATGAAACCAAATGCTTTGCATCTTTGATTTGAAGTGGATTTGACAATGACACACCAAGGAGGCATCGGCATTGGGAGCCAGAGTCGGTGCTGTTAAGCAGCAAGCCAGAGGCACAGAAATCTATAACAAGAGAGAATCAGCCCAAATTGGATTAATATAGGACTGTCTGTCAGTTGTGACTCTTGGGCCATTTGTATAAGGAGGACTGGCTGGGATTGCAAAATGGCCTTGAACTTGTTTTTAGTTGTCACTAGCTGTATGGACTTACCCCATAAATTTAGCACACAGGATGAATGATTGGAAAGAAAGGGATAGAAGGTTAGTGATTCCCCAAGGAGGCAGGTTCCTCCTAAGACCCTAAGGACATGCATTCCAAGGCATATGCTTACAATATTAACTCACTTAGGATGGGATCTTCCATTTGCAGGGTGAAACTATTTGTCACGAATCAAATCCTGATTGGGCATCCCCTCAAGAGCAACTTGGGTATAATCCCTTGAGAAATAGGGAAGACAGCATCACTTCTGGAATAATGCTGGGAGTGGATTCTCGGTGATTCAACATGAGAAAAGCAAATGTGTTTTATATAAAAAGCACAGGGAAAAAAAAGGTCTCTCCTAGAACTATAAAATACTGGAAGGGAAAAGATCCTGGGGGTCATCTATTTTAATCTCCTTATTTTAGAGATGAGGAGCAAACCTCTAGAAAAATTAGAGGATAGAACCAAGATTACTGAGCTAATAAAGGAAGGTAATATAGAGTAGTGGCTTTACAAGGGTGTTCTAGCATCAGACTCCTTTGGTATAAATGCTGGCCCCACTGATTACTGGCTGTAACTCTGAGTGAGTTATTTCAACTTTCTGCATGTCAGATTTCCTATGTATAAAGGGGGCTCATGGTTTCCACTATATTGAGATTACTATAAAGATTAAATGAGATATTTTGTATAAAATGGGTTGTATAGTTATAAATCAGATGGTAAATAATCAGTAAATGTTAACTAATAATAATAAGAATATGATGATGATGATCATGATAAATTTATCATTTTTGTTATGTGAAAAGATAAGAATTAGTCCAGGAATCTCCACGTGTGCTTTCTGATACTCACAGAGCGTATCACAATTTCAGAGCCAAATTTAGTCAATTAGCCAACTATAGTCAAATGAAAGGCTACTGAAAGAGCTATTTGCACTACTGGTAGAATAAAGACTCAAGTAGTTTTGGAAGAATTGAAGAGAATGGGGTAGGTAAAAGGACAATTCAAGAACTTTAGTAACATGTGGAACCATTAAACCTTCAATGGATAAGGAATTTTGGACAGATGTCAGCCTTGGAGAGGGATCTAGTCAATTGTCACAAAACTGTCTTTCATCTCATTCTAGATAATATATTTATAAGTACCCTCAGCATAGAAGACAACACTTATCAGTTAGGGGGACAAAGTTAAATTGATAAGGTCAAATCTTAGCAGGCTATAGCCAAAAGATAAATCTGGAAAGAAAACATAAAAACTGATACATTTAGATTTTTAAAAATCAACGACGTAAACAAGAGACAACTGAGACATGTTTTAGCAATAACACATGTCAAACATTTATCAATTTTAGTTGCCATTAAACCCAAAATGATGCAAAACCCAAAGGGCAGCAAATTTATTGACAACAAACGCATGCATCAGCTGAACACTGTGAGCAAACATTGCATCAGGAATTTGGGGTTTTTTTTTTTTTTTTAAGACTTTTATTTATTTATTCGACAGACAGAGATCACAAGTAGGCAAGAGAGGCAGGCAGGGAGAGAGAGGAGGAAGCAGGCTCCCTGCCGAGCAGAGAGCCCCATGTGGGGCTCAATCCCAGGACCCTGGGATCATGACCTGAGCCGAAGGCAGAGGCTTTAACCCACTGAGCCACCCAGGTGTCCCTGCATCAGGAATTTGAAAAGCTGAATGTCTATCGCCCCTCTGGAATAATATCACAAAGTAGAAATCAAAGTCCTCAGGAAATAAATGGTGAGGAAAGTGTCAGAGATGAAATAAAACCTGACAGATCTTTGAAAAGAAGGAAACAGAAAGTAAAATCAACACATTAAGAAAGATAAAAATGCGAGGAACATAAAAGTGAAACAAAACAAAACACAGAAGAAAATGCCAAGGCAAAGAGGAAAGAGATACAGCAAATGTACAAGAGAAACTGAAGAAAGAGTAAACAAAAATGAGCAAGAAAATGATAGAGAAGCATACAAAGGGAATTCCAGCTGCACCTATGTAAGGTCTCGAAAGAAGGAATCAAGTTACTGAAAAAAAGAGTCCTAATTCGAGAAATATTTTCTGAAATAAAAATATTGAATCTGGAAAGGCACATCTTTGTTAGAGAAATTGACCCAGAATAGTGGATTCCAAGATGTAGGGACTGAAAAGTACAGAATTCTTTTCACAGCCTGAAATACAGATGAAAACATGAACTGGTGGGAAAATCTGCAGCAACATTCAAACTTATAGGATCGTTAACCAAAATATAAAATTAACTTAAATAAAGAAAATATAAACCAAGGAAATTGTATCAAGTCAAATAAATTCTTATCTATAAAAGAAACTACAGTCAAACTGTGTTGAATAAATGAGAACTGAGTAAAAATTGTTCTCATGAGTCTTTCTGGGGAAATTACTGGAGAACAAAGTTCAGCCTTCAAAAATGACAGGGGGCCTGAGCCGCAGGACACAGGGAGGCAGAACGTTGAATGGTTAATCTCTGAGAGTCAAAGGATATCATTTAAAGCTGACGGATCAACTATTAGACGTGTAAGAGCATTTACCTCTCCATGACAATAATTAAAAAAGACTTTTAAAGTAACTAAAATTGAAGGAGAGAAGAGAGGGGAAAGGGAGTGGAAATATGCTAATTGCCTCATCTCTCACAGAACAGAGATTCTTTTTTTTAAAGAATTAAGTTTGTTATATAACTTTATAATTTTAAAGGAATGCAACCTTGCCTAAACAAAAGATTTCCATACATAAACACACAGGAAAAATGAAGAAAATGAAACACCTAGGGAAACACACATACAAAATTATGAATAAAAAATTCATAAACTTTTTTCACAGAACTAATACAAATATGTATCATTATTTTATTAAAGTAAAAAAGATTGGATTACAGAATGCATTAAAATTTCAATTAATGAAACTAGAAGTGTATTAATGATCTGATCTGGCCTTATTTTTTATTTGTATTTACTCCTTCTACCACTGGCTTCCTTGCTCTTATGGAACATGTTATATCTCTTTCTACTGCTTCAAGGCCTCTGTACTTGCTATTTCTTTTGTTTTCCCTGGGATCTTCCCATAACCAGCCAACTCAGATTTGTATTCTCTAGGTATTTAGGTTCCATTTCCAGAGAGAGATTTTCTCGATACTGTGTGTGTGTCTGTGTGTGTCTGTGTGTCTGTGTACGTATACTTATATATATATATAATATTGGCTTGTATATGTACCTAAAAATATGCTGGAAGGTTAAGTAAGAACTTAATAATTGTTATCTTAAAAAAAAAAAAAGGAAACTGAGCTGTTGAGACACAATTATGGGGGGAGAATTTTTTTACTTCATATCTTTTTAGAGTTCAGATATTTGAATTATGTGGTAAAATGATCTATTTTTAAAAATGTTTTAGCGGGCACCTGGGTGGCTCAGTTGGTTAAGCGACTGCCTTCAGCTCAGGTCATGATCCCAGAGTCCCTGGATCAAGTCCCACATCAGGCTCCCAGCTCCATAGGGAGTCTGCTTCTCTCTCAGACCTTCTCTCCACTCATGCTCTCTCTCACTTTCTCAAATAAATAAAGAAAATTTTAAAAATAAAAAAATAAAAAATAAAAATGTTTTAGCATAATAATGCATTGTGATGAGAACCGAAAGAAGGGCATGGAACCCAAAGGAAAGTTGTTAAGAGAAGACTTTTTTTTGGTGAATATATATTTTTCTATGAATTTTAAACTAAAAAAAAAAAAAAAATGGGATAAGCCAGGAGGAGTGGGGGTGATGGATCTCCAGGTAGAAGGTAAGACAAAGACAATTTTCAATTCATGAGTCAGCACTGTATGTGCACAGAGGTATAAGTCACATAGTATAACTGAACCATAATGGGCAAGATTGTGTGGTCAGAAGTGAGGCTGAAGAAATAGCGGGGGTCAAGTATACACATCATGTTAGCAATCTTACATGTCATCCTGAGAGCAATAAGAAGGCACTAGAGAATTCTAAACAAAGCTTTAAAAATATCACTGCCTACCAGAGGTTAGCTCAATTTTTTATATAATTGATAACACCTATATTAGCTTATAATATAAAACCATAACATCAAATTGATAAAAAGTCTGTAATTAGTTTTGGCAAAAATGTGAAGAAATTCAAACTTCTATATTGTTGATCATTGTGTAAATTGGTCCAGACATTTCAAATGGCAATTAATCAATATCTATTTGTGCTGAAAATGGGCATTACATACATCCCAGTGATTCTAAATCCAAGTTTATACTGAAGGAAAATACTTATGTAAAACACAGGGAAGGAAGTATAGGAGATTGTTATAGGATGTTTGTAATAGCAAACTACAGACAGCATCTAAGTCTCCATAAACAAAAAAGTAGATAAATACAGTGTGGTATATTCATAAAATATTATTCACAGTCAAAATGAGTAGTAAAGGATCACCTTATGGCACACACACATAAATCAATCAATAATTAACTCAATCCAGGTACATGGAGTCTAAATATCCTATATTCCTATTATTGCTATAACTAATTATCATGAACTCAGTGGCTTAAAACAATAAAAATGGAGTGCATGTGTGGCTCAGTTGCTTAAGTGACTGCCTTGGACTCAGGTCATGATCCTGGAGTCCCAGGATCATGAGACTTCTCAGCTAGGAGTCTACTCCTCCCTCTGACCGTCCCCTCTCTCATACTCTCTCTCTCTCTCTTTCTCTCAAATAAGTAAATAAATAAAAATCTTAAAAAAAAAAATAAAAATGTATTATTTTATAGTTCTGGAGGTCAAAGTCTGAAAAGGGTCTCATTGGGCTAAAATCAAGGTGCCAAAAGGCTACTTTCCTTCTGGAGGCTCTAGGCAAGAATCAGTTTTTTCCCTTTTTCCAGTTTCTTGGCTATCTACTTTCTTTGGCTTGTGACCCCTTCCTCCTGCTCCAAAGTCAGCACTGACTGGCCAAGTCTTCCTCCACATGCCTCCCTCCAACACTGGCACTTCCGTTTCCCCTCTTCCATCTTTTAAAGACCTTGGTGATTACACTGGGCCTACTTAGATAATCCAGGAAAACCTCCCTATTTAAGATCCATCCATAATCTTAATTCTTTCTTTCATATCATCCCATATTCATAGATTCTGGATGAAAAGGATGGGAACATCTTTGGGGGCCATATTTGTATCCACCATATTCCTCTGACAACCGAGGATTCCTTGCTCTCTGATTCTTCATCATGATCGAAGATTTGCTCAGTATCGTGGTGGGTAATAGTACAATGCTTCCTTATTTAGATACTACACAAAGTGAACTCTGGAAATCAATCAGAGAGCACAGATTCAACAGGAATCCCACGAACACCATCAGTCAGCTATTTGAAATTCAAGGTTTACTGCTTTTGAATTCAAGGTTTATAGCACGTAACTGGGCTCAGTGAAGACCCAAAATAACCTTTTCGGGAACCCACACCTGAACTGGAAACGCGGTCGGCCAAAGTCAAAATAATATCCATAGACATGAGCCATTCACGCTGACCAGTGCAGATAAGACCAACTAAAATAGCACAAAAGGCCTTTCTGTCCTGAGTTTTCATGCGATGGAAGTCCAATTGCTAAAATCAAGTGGGCGAAGAAATCAATGCTTGCTCTTGATTTTCCAGACTTCTAACACTCTGAGATGATTTGGAGAGTTGCTGTTCCATCAAACCAATCATGAATAAATAACTGGACCCTCATTTCCATTTAGAATGTCTGTTTAAATGCTGATTTGACCTTAAGGGTACTGGGGGTTGAGTAATGTATGTAAAACTGTCATTAAAATTGCATATGAAACACAAGTTAAAGCAAAGCTACTATATCTTTTTCTTCCCTGGAATCCCGAGAGGAAAGAAAGCAATGGCAGTCAATCATCAATAAGATGAGGCAGAACTAGGAAATTTTAATGTTCATTATAAAAATATCTGAGCCTCTCAATTTTGCTGAGAGAATTGGACCACCTCCTGCTAAAGTGCTTTATGGTATTTTTTAAAATACGATGGAAAATAACCCTCTTAAAACGAGACCACTGAATGCCATTCTGTTTTTGCACCGGAAATTAAGGGTGTAGAGCGTGTAATATAAATGTCTTCAGAGTTTCCCAAGAAACACTCAGTGAAAATCCTTTTAAATTTATTTGGTGGTTTACCTCCCACCCTGAGGGGTTGAAAATCTCAAGCACAGGAAGCAGTTACTGATTTGCTGGTTGATCTGCAGCCTTTTGTTTCAGTGACAGCTCATTTGACCCATTTCATTTCTCTAAATTGCTTTTTAATTTCCTGAGGACAGCGGCATTGTTGTAGTGTGTTTAGAGCATCGTGTGTTTCAAAACACTGAACCCTCTCATTTTATTTCATAATTCATCTCAGTTGGAAAGGCAGGTTTTCTTTAGAGGAACAGGAGGTTTGGAGGGCCAAGAGATCCAAGCCTAGTCCCTGCATTGCTGTTTGCCAGTTATGTGACCTTGGAAAATTCTCTTACCTTCTCTGGCCCAGGCTTCCAGCATCTATTTCAATGAAGGACTGAACTCTATTTCCGAAGATCCTTTCTGTTCTAAAGGGTTATATTTTTTTTAAAGATATTTATTTATTTATTTGACAGAGAGAGATCACAAGTAGGCAGAGAGGCAGGCAGAGAGAGAGAGAGGAGGAAGCAGGCTCCCTGCTGAGCAGAGAGCCCGATGTGGGGCTCGATCCCAGGACCCTGGGATCATGACCTGAGCCGAAGGCAGAGGCTTTAACCCACTGAGCCACCCAGGCGCCCTAAAGGGTTATATTTTTTAAAGGTATCACTGATGGGTCCTTAGCACTAGTAAAAATATACACTATCTTTTTTTATACAATAAAAAGATGTTTTTACTAATTTCAGGAACATTAGTTCATCCAGGCATAAATTTTTGAAACAAAATAGCACATTTGGCCATTAAACAGCAAATAATACAGTTCATTCGATAAGACATGAAGTTTGTCTTTTTACCTGCTTATATATAGCTCTTACTAGAATATTCTTATTCTTACTAGAATATTCATTTAGACTCTGGGATGAATCCTAACCAAGCACTGGCTATAAAATTCCCTTTTTTTCAGGGTGTCCCACTTCCTAAAATTTCCTCCACTTCATCATTATCTATTCAAACCTTGTCCATCCTTAAAGACCTAGAAGGAGTCCATCTGATCAATAGGCTCACAGGAATAGTCCAAAGTTTGTATATCCTGAGTCACTATAGAATTTGATCACAGCAGTGCTAACCAGAACCACAAATATTTATTACCTTGTATGTTTGTGTACAAATTAGAAGATACAGAGGAAACTGAGAAGCATTAAACAGAACCACTGCTTTCAAAGAACCTATAATTAACATAAAACATAAGCATATACAACTTAAAGGAACATGTTAGGTACAACAATTACTTAATCATTTTAAGGTTACCTATTGTTAATTACAATGATGTAAAATAAAATGAATGATAAGACATCCAGAAACTTTTTAATATTTTTAATATTAACATATTTAATATTATTTAATATTTTTTTGCCCTTGAACTATTTTACTCTTATAAATAAAGAAACTTACTAAATATATATCCAATCGTTAGAAATGGTATGGTTGAAGTGAAGATAGGAAACCTATGTCTTTTCTCTACGTGGATCCCAAAACACATCCTTATAAATTTAACACTCTAAAGAAAATGATTTTAAAATCACAGGGTCACAGGGTTTGACTTGAAGGCATAAAAGAAACTCAAGCTGGGTAATGAGCCTTCCTAGAACATTAAAACTGAACCCAGATTTTAAAAAGATGCATCGATGTTGGACAGATTAAGATAAAACTGTGGAATCCTTACAGGTTAATGGAAAGAGCACAAGGGAAGCACTGAGGAGCCATTGCAAGGATATTTGGAAATAGAAACAATTATAACGAGAGAAATACTTTGTGAAGTGTATTATCTTCCTTTTTCCATTTTAATGCATGAGGCTTTGTCTTTAGTCATTTGGGATTACTTCTCTCTCTTGAGTGGTTGAGTGAGGATGGAGGGACACAGAAGTAGAAAATCAAAACTTTTAGGGCAGAAACACAGAAAGTCTTTTGGGTTTTTAATATCAAAAGATTCATTATGAAATGAGATAACAGTCTTGAAAGCTTAACTTTGAGAAGGAAAAATAATTAAGTGGCATTAATGACCATTAACATATAAAAGGCACAGTTAGATCATAGAGTTTGGGGACAGGGCATTGTGTGTGTGTGTGTGTGTGTGTGTGTGTGTGTGTGTGTGTTTCCCTCTCTTAGGAGGCTACATGGCTTTTCCCCATGGGGGGGAGGGGGTTGTTTGCCTGTCAGGTAGAGAAAAAACATAAAATGTCCAGATGAGTTTTGGTAGACCAAACCTGATCAGAGGTGGTGGTTGCTCCTGGGTATAACATGGGACAGGCTGAACACCTAACTTCAACTGAGAGCACAGAATGAGTGTGATGGGACCAAAGCCGACAAGTAGATAACTGTGACTGTGAACTTTGGCAACCTAGGGTCTGGGTACAATGCTTGGAAGCCCAGAGGATCCTGGAGACTGGGAGGGTACATGGTGTGCTCTGCAGAAGTCTTCACTGTAAGGACTTGCAAACTGATGGCTAATGCCTAGAACACAGACTCAAGAGCTGTGTGTCCACAAAACACTTGCAAAAGACCTGACAGAACCAGCCTAATTTAGGAGGAAACAGTTTAGGGAGAAGCCCAAACTAGCAGAGAAAGCAAGACCAGGAAGCACTTTACAGATATCAACAATCTGTGGATTCCTACCTCCATAACCAGAACAAGGCTGTAGTAAACACTTTAACCCCAGAGCCACCAAAAGGAATGGAAAGGAGAGAACAAGCACTGTGTGAGGTTTCTCAGTGATCAAAAGAAGTCTTGGAATTTGGGGAGAGTAAGATTAAACTTAGCCCCACCCCCACACCCAGCAGAAGGTTTGTAAGTGATCACATGGCTAGGTACACTCAGAGGAGCTATAGGGTCTGGGGCAAGGGGTGGGGCAAATGCAAGGAAGAAAAGATGAATTATAGAAAAATGAAGTTATATTTGGGATTAGTCTCAGCAAAATAGAACCCTGCCACACAAATCGGTTTGAAAATAATCAAGAATTCACATATATAAATAATGACAACGAAGACCAGAAAGGTCAAGTTCTGGAAAATTCCAAATCCAAGTGTTACACATTTGAAATGATGTCCTTATTCTGTACTCCACAGTTCTCCACATCTTCTCTCCTCTCTGTCACAGACAGCCTTGTGGGAAGTTAATTTTTCAGCTACTCTTATTATCTTTCTGCCAAGAATCCACCCAATCATTTTTTTTTTACCTTTCCTTTGTCAAGTAAGTGGGCAATCAAAAGAATCATAAAACAAAACAAAACAAACAAAAACCAAAGACAAGTAAGAGGAGCAAGGTACAAGGAGCTGGAAAGGGTCTATGCTAACAAGTGAGCCTGGAACCCTTTCTTGGGTAGTGGGAGAGGACATGAGCCCTCTGGGCCAAAGAACAAGGACTTTATTACTCACAGAAATAGCAGTAGCTACAGGATCAGAATTTTTACTGCTTCCCCTGGCCCAAATCCCAACAACGCAACACAGAAAGGGCCAGGTGGCACTTACTCTCATAGTAGATTGCATTACCAATTGCACTAAATAACCCCAAACTTACGGAATGCCCATCTTTTATACTGGAAAGAAAGCATGCCTGACTTATGCCCCCAAAGGAAGTTATTATCTTTACTACATTATTCAGTAGACACACTTTCTGTTGGCTCTGAAGAGAAACCCTATCTCCACTTTCAATGCTGTTCACTCCACAAACATTCTTGGAAAGATAGTTTGGAACAGAGATAGTCTGCTCAAAAGATGTACAGAAAAATGATAGACTTATGGAGAATTATCTCCCAACACAAGGCTGTGAGCCTCTACCCCAATTACTTACCTTATCACATACGATTAAGATTATCATTTACCTCAGAAATGAGGGTTACTAAAAACTTCCCTTGGTGAGTGCAACGGAGTGAAAACTGAATTATTACAACCTAGGTCCTGATCCAAAACTCCTTGCCAATGTGTCTTTCCTTACTAATAAAGACAACAGAAAATAAATAATCTTCAAAATGTTTTTAAATCCCATCTTGGAAATTTATCTTGGTGGATGTGAATAAGCATTTTCTATGTCATTAAGATACTGTGTAAGTATGTAAATGTGTGTGTGTGGGTGTGTGTTGGGGATAATTTAATATTGCAGATAAAAAAAACAATAAAACCTGTGCAAATGAATTGATTCAAATGAGATCTTATATAATGTGATTTTGTAGTACTGTTTTCTTTTCATATCAATTTTATTGCTGTTAATTCTTGTCTCCCTGCTTTATTCTGGAAATATTACAGTTTCCTGCATGAGGAGTGAGAAGGAGTGTCCTCTTTGGTTCTCGTTCTCAATACATGAAATGCTTGCCATTATCAACACAATCTGGTACCACAGCCATTCTCACATTCCCAGACACCACGGTGCACAATTTATGAGGTTTACATAAAGGTTATGTGGAATAAATCACTGGCCTTTATCTTTGCCTGGTATCCCATTTGCATTATTTATGAGCAAAGAACAACGCATCATGCCGGACTCCATGTTAGACTGCTATAATTCACCTGGTAAAACATTATTTTCCTGTAGATTCTGACATGAGAGTGCCAAGGCAACTCCCCCTTTTTGAGAAGAGCCATTGCAGCATGTTTCAGATAATACATCAGGAAGACAGTGACAGCACCCATTCATAATGATCAGTGAAGATGCGGCACAATCCACAGAGGAGTAAACTTTCCTAAGCCTGCAGTCTGCAAGAATGCCACTTATCTTGTCCACCCTCTGGACACCATTAAGTCATGCATTCGACAGCATTTTGCTGAGTGCTTACTATGTTCCATTCTATCATAATTGTTCAGAATTCCCTAGTAAACAGAGAAACAAAAATTACGATCTTGGCCCAGGTTTCTCTACAAAAGGATCTGAGATAAGGGCTTGAATTCGTGAAGTCAAATTTGGAAAATGAACCCAAGTAACTGGAGTAGAGAGCCGAAAAGCAACACATAGAAGGAGGGAAAGTTCATTTAAAATTGCACCATTGAACTGATTACCTCAGTGAACAACTGGAACACCATTCCACTGAGGGTCTTCTGAGAAGCCATGTCTGAGAACCTCAGAATTATTCACCCAAGACATGGAAGAGCAATTTTAATCCCCAATCACGTGGTTGCCTCGTGGAAACCTAACTCTTCTGCCTGTGCCACATGGCTGAACAGATTCCCACAGGCATCCCATTTGGAAGTAGAGAAAATCCAGGGCCAAACACAAGAGATTCAGCGTGTAGCTGAGACAAGGTGCTGTCATACTACATCTGCCGCATACACCTGTATGCCACAGCCATGGCTGGAATGAAAATCAGTGCTAAAAAGATATACAGTAGAAAGCAAGAGATATCTGATGCAATCCCTGCCCTTGAGGAGGTTATATTCAAATCAGTTGCATTCTATCCAACCAGATGCTTTACTGAGGGCTTCCTAAAGCAAAGAACATGATTAAATCAAAGCAGCTGCACTCACACCATAGATCTAGATTAATATATGGTTAAATCACCTAAATTCAATTTAGGTTCTATTAATTTAAGATAATTTCATCATATGAAAAAAATAGAGATATAGGGTGCCTGGGTGGCTTAAATGGTTGGGCATCGGCCTTTGGCTCAGGTCATGGTCCCAGGGTCCTGGGATCAAGTCCTGCATCGGGCTCCCTGCTCTGCAGGGAACCTGCTTCTCCCTCTCCTGCTTCTCCTGCTTGTGCTCTTTTACTCTCTCCCTCTCTCTCAAATAAATAAATAAAATCTTAAAAAAAAAAAATAGAGGGGTGCCTGGGTGGCTCAGTGGGTTAAGCCTCTGCTTTCGGCTCAGGTCATGATCTCGGGGTCCTGGGATCGAGTCCTGCATCGGGCTCTCTGCTCAGCAGGAAGCCTGCTTCCCCTTCTCTCTCTCTATGCCTGCCTCTTTGCCTACTTGTGATCTCTGTCAAATCAATAAGTGGGATCTTTAAAAAAAAAAAAGAAATATTTAAAAGTTTACTCTATCACCAAACCTTATCATGGAGGATTAAAGTTTTAGAATAAGTGTGTCTAAAAGGATCAACTATAATACAGTCTTGTCTGAATTGCTTTTGTTTTATTTTCTAGGTTCTATAGGATGTTAATGTGGACTTATTAGTATCAGTTTCAACTTAGTGCCTAAGATCATAAGTATTACTATCATCAAATCCAAAACACAAGGCCTTCAAGCAAAATTAACAGTGCAGAGACAGCTTTCAACCCTTCCTTAAACATTGACATCCACACTTTAACTATTATGAAAAAGCAGCAGATGAACTTTAAGAGTACTTTGGAAAAGCTGATAGGGCGCTGTGACTTCTGTCCCAGCCATGGGAAGGAAGCTGAAAGGTCTTTAACTTCTCAAAGCCTAAGAAAGGGTCTTCAGTGCTATGCCTTAGAGGGCTTTATCTATTTTCTATGTATCATGGAGCTACAGTAGAAATGTGGGAGACCTAAAAGGAGAGAGAGCATGGCTGCCTAGCTTCTCTGATAATGGAGATAAAACAGTAAAGAAAAAGAAATTAGAGATTTGGGTATAAGCTCTACTCCTAGAATTTTCAGGTTATAGTTAGAGAAATGATAAATAATTGTTTGATTCTGTCCAAGAGAGTTGCCTGGTTTGGGAAGGTGTCCTCAGCCAAAAGAATGTCTTGAGTCTGAATAAAAGTAACAAATCATCAACTAGAAGAGATACGCTTAACCACATCAAGGGAAATATATTTAAAATCTTCCCAACAATGGAGGACAGGAGGAAGGATCTCTGGAAACATTATAGAATTACTTCACAGAAGGATGAGTATTTTAAATATCTACCAAATTTGTAGTTTGTCCACTTTGAAGAATTTAAAAGACCTAACATCTAACAAGGATTCAGTAAAGTGCCACCATTCTAAATGTAACCAAAAAGGATTATCTTCCATACTTGGGTCACTCGGTAAAAGCAGGATAAAACAAGAACCCTACAGAGAGGAGGGAATGAAAGAGAGAAAGAGTTGGCAGAAAAAATAACTGGAAACACATTCAATGATTGACAGTACTTGGAATGAAAGGAAAGGCATTAGAAAATTTTTCTTGTGTTCACGATGTTAGTAGTATGAACTTTTGATGATGAATGTCTGATAAAGAACTCTGCCTGTACATCTTCCAGATATCACAGGATGAAATGTCAAAATCTCATATAGTAAAAAGCAAAGAAGGAAAGATGAAAATACCAAAGTATAATGCTGCATAAAATAGGAGGAGGCTTATAATCCGGCAGACCCTATCTCCCTAGGTCTAGCCACCAAAGGGGGAATCTCATGCTCTAGAATCAAGTTAACTCACCTTTTATTCCAGTATAAACCAAATGAAAGAATCTAAATCCTTAAAAATTCTATTGCCATCAATCTTTCTGTAGAATCTCTAAATTTGTAGTGGGAGAAATGTAGTAAGATTGACCTTTTTTTTCTAAACATGAAAGTTATGCATGGAAGCAGCAATTTCAACTATTTTAAGCTGTTTCAAATGAAGATCTTATATCCCCTCCTTCATTATGCTGTCTGATCATATTTCTTCAATATCAAGAAAAGCTGGTGACCTAAGTGGATGATACACCATGACTGCCGATAAATGAAATCAAAGCAACCAGCTGAAAAATTAGAACTTAGGCAATCAACAATTTGCTTTTTCTTTGTGACATCAAGTAACTAATTTGTATGATTTTTCTCTTAAATTACAGGGTATGATGGATAAAGCCTGTGAGAACCAGAGTGTAGTATTGAATATATTCTAGGACATCAGAAGCCAATTGCATCCTGTTATACAAATATAATCAAATGATCAGACAAATAAAGTCTTAGGCGACAGAATTATCTCTAATTTTATTCTGAAAAATTTACCCAGATTTTACATATATCAGATGCTCCAAAATGCCAACTTAGGCATGCCACAAGATTTCACTAAAACCAATGTTTTCAGAAAGGAAACTGTTAGTAAACTTTAGCGGGGAAAGAATTTCCATTTTTTCTGAGAAGTCTTTGTTCTGGCATTCAGAATATGATGGATGATTACCAGGCCTTCAAGTGAGCAGAGCCCCATGAACTTTAAGATTTGTCTTCCTTGGGGTACCTGGGTGGCTCAGTTATTAAGTGTCTGTTTTTGGTTCAGGTGATGATCCGAGGGTCCTGGGTTCGAGCCCCACATCAGTCTCCCTGTTCGTGGGAAGCCTGCTTCTCCCACTCCCCCTGCTGGTGTTCCCTCTCTCGCTGTGTCTCTCTCTGTCTAAATAAAATCTTTAAAAAGAAAAAAAAAGATGTGTCTCCCTTTTTCTAGAAGGGGGTTAGCAAAGATAAAGAGATGGAAAGTGTGATTTCACCTGCATATGAAGAAGAAAACGGGCTGTTGTTGTTTTTGTTGTTTTTTTTTTCCTTCTAGAAGTATAAAAAAACACTCACAAATCTTGACTATTTTATATTTGTTTTCTTTATTTTAATTTTAACTTGCTACTGTTCAATAAATAGCTTTCCTTTAAATTCATAGATTCCCATTGCAGTTTAACACTCTGTGTAGAAGCAATGTATAACAGAGCTAATTGATTAGTGCAATTTCAATTTACTTTAATATACCAAATCTCTGGTGTGAAATACCCATGGTTAATGATCAGCAACTAAACTGAGGTCATTGTAACTATTACCAACTCCCAAATTTAATTTTACAGATGAGAAAGAAAAAAAGATCATTAAAGTGTGTGTTTCTCTCAATTTTAATATCCTCTTATGTAGATCTTAGAGTCTTTTATCACTTTGCTTGCTTCCTAGTGTTTTCCCTTATATGATTATTTATGCAGGCTTTTAGAATTAAAACCTGTGTAATCAACATCATGAGCTTTTGTTCATAACATCTTGGCTTCTGATCCTTGCTTTCTATTATATCTCAGGAAAGGCAGAGCTTGTCCAGAAAAAAATATGATTTTTTTCAAGGCTTAATTGTGTTTTCATCCTTTCTACCATCCCTTTGGAAGCATAAGGCTACTTTTCCAGAAGTCACATCTTTCAAAAAAAAGCAATCCCTGATAGAAAGGGGAGAAGAAGAAAAATCATTTGTTGTATCTTTCCAAGGTTCTCAACAGAGATTTGGGAAGCATCTTAATGATGATACGCAATAGATGCGAGAGCAGCAAACCCCATGGGGTTACCCATATTTCCTCCTACCTGAACTAGTAATCTCCTGGAAAACCACAAATAATAATGATCAGATCAGGAAACACCTACTCAGCATTACTATGTGTCAGGTACCATGTTAAACCCACTATATCCTTAACCTCATTGAATCTTTAGAAAGATCCCACACTGTTACAATAATGTAGCTTTATTAGTCTATGATTGACAATATTGAGGAAGTGCAGACAGGATAAGCAAAATCAGCTAGCTATATGGCTAAGTATTAATCAAGATTTGAACCCAGGACAAACTGGTCCCAAACCTCATTCAGCAGAAACTTTTAATACTTCACATCAGATCCTTTTAGTTTCATCTGCTTCTGAGGTCTTTGGCCACTTCCCCTACTCCAATTACCACTGTTGTAACCAACTCTGTGTTCAAACTCACAAAATCCATGAGGGACACACTGATGAAGCCACATCTGATACACTCATTGCACACCCCTCACCTCCTGCCATGGGGGTTGATATTGGTGTTGAGACAACTGACCTACTCAGTAGTGTGGAAGTAGTTCATGCCCTGTGGGAAAGCCTTTGACTAGTGGAAGATGGAAGCTGTGTGTAAGTTTTTCACACATTATCCTGCCCAAAGTCTCCCTTTAGAAGCAATTTCAGAGCTGTCCAAGTGAAATGTATAAAGTGAAATACTTATGAAAAAGAATTTAATGCAAGGAATGAAAAGCTTCTACAGCTATTGGAAGAACTAGAATTCTAAGTAAGAAAATAATGACTAATAATCTCATCTCACAGCATCAAAGCAGATGTTTCTCAAAAGCATGCCCAGAAACCACCACAAATCTCAAGAAGCTCTGGTCAGCTCCCATCAACTCTCAGTGTGCAACGGTGAGGTGGGTGGTTCTCGTACCTCATACCTCCTACCCACCTGTAATACTGACTACCACATCCTCTAAAGAATAATAGTTTCCCCTCTTGCCTTCCTACCTAGAGCCTCTCACGAACAGAATTTAATTCAGAACTATACAAGGAGGAGGATTCTGACTTAGGAGATCCTAAACCAGGGCAAGGCAAAGATGTTAAGTTGACCGACCAGCACAGAGGCATATGGAAACTCAACCCTGATATGGATCCTGACTTAACAACTGGTCAGCTTGGCATCTATAGGGAATATGGAAATAATACTAGATTTCCACAAATATTACTGAGCTTCTAAATCCACCCAGGAACATAACAAGATGGGAAAAAATTATTGCCAGAATTTCCTTTTGGAAACCTTTGTGCTTAGAAGAAATACTTTGATAAGTCACTGAGGAAGGATGCTGAGACCAGTGGGTAACAGGGTGACATAAGAAGACAGGATCACCAACTCTCTTCTAAGAAGCACAGATCTGGTTAAGAGCAGGGGTCCTGTCATGTTAAATGGGTTGGCAATGCTGATGCCATGTCACCAAAAGTCCTCCTTCTTTATAGTTTACTCACATGGTCTTTCCTCTAAATCAGTGTTAAACAGATATTTAAGAATGTTCTTTTGAAACATCAGCAATCACTGGTCTGCATGAGGGGTCCACGTGACTCAGTTCAACTCTACATTCTTGTGAACACGATCAGTCAGTTAATAGTGTTCCAGTGAAAAAGCAGATGAGCGTCTTTGTTCCAGTCCACTGTGTTTATTAGGAAACTAGGCTCAAGAGGAAGTCATTTTCTGAAGTCTAAGTGCCTTTTTAAACTTCAGTAACCAAGTATTCAGCCACAACATACCAGGAACTAATTGCTAATTCTGTATTTACTATCTTCATTTTAATTCAAGACTAATCTTATTTAGTGAATCTTTTCTCTGTTTATTTATACTGTGCCATAGCTATTAAGACCATTATATTGAGTTGATATGTAAGTAAAGTGATAAACTAGTTGTAAGACCCTTGAGTATAAAATGTTCAGTTAAAGCAGATGGAACATTCCCAGTGACTGTTCCAAGATGTACTTCTGTTGGAAAAACAGTAACTGTAACCACAAGGGCATATTTATTTAAACTCTATTATATAAAAAATCATGTAAGTGTTTAGATGATTCTAATAAGGAACAAGTAAGAAATTATCATCATGATTCAGTTTGATCCATTTAGGCTTTAATATGTTACTAGTTGCAAGTAATTTGAATAATGTTCAGCAAGTTATTAAAGTAATAATGTGTATTAATAATGGTACATTTTTTCCTAAAGTTATTTTATTTAACTATTTATTTAATTTTCTTCTGTAATAATTTTATGGACAGAGAGATCCAAATAGCAGCTGATAAAATTGATGACAACAAAATATTTTACATATTAAATTTGTATATGAAACATAATAAGGGACTACTGAAGTGATAGAAGTAGCACCAGGGAACAACAATTTCATCTAGATCTTTCTAGCTTTTCCATTTTTTTGCTATTCCTCCACGGTGATCATCTATCACATCTATAATTGCTGTAGCTCTACCACTACAGTTCCAAAGAATTCCATTTTTGATGACTGATGTGTAGTATGCCCTACAGCTTTTCTAAAGCAACAGTGATATGACTGAGTTTGAATTCTATTCTTCATGGATGCAGAGTGATTGAGCTGGGTTAGGCATCAGGAACCAAACTGAGAGAAGTTGGATGAGTCGTCCAGCTCCCCAATTCTTTTTAGTCTTACCCTCATTTTCCTAGGATAATGATTAAGCACTCATGACAGCAAATACATTAATAGCATAAGGGTAATTAATATATGTGTATCATTACTAACATCCCAGAATTTAATCAAAAGTGAGCTCCATCCTATTCATTATAGAAATCATATCACTGGAAATACTTAAGCCCTTTGTAAAACTCAAACTAGAACTCCACAAAGTATGTTTAATCCTACTATCAATTCCTGAAAAAGAAATTTAACTTTCCATGGTATATCTTTTCAGTAATTGCCATACCCTAGGCAAAATTATTCAGTAAACTATATCTAAGATTCTGAGGTTTGTCTATCTTTTGTTAAAACTAGCTGTTTATTCTATCATGCTCATTCATACAATCATACAAAGCAGCTTGTAATAAATTGTCCAATATGTTTTCCCTAATCAGGCCACAAGTGATATTTGCATTTTAATGAAACCCCTTGGAAATCATAAAACAAAAGTTCAATACTTTACAAGAATATGTACTGTTGGTTACCATGTGGTCAAAGTCAGCTTATAGGTACAAATGAATCCAGATATTAAAAGACGAAAAGGGGTTGTTGTTATTTAGGTTATTTGTAAGTAGCATGCATTATACCACAAGTTTATAAGGAAGACTCATGTGACTTCATGTATATGTCATTCTGCATCCCAAAGCTTTTAACTCTCCCTTCCAAAAAAATAAAGAGAAAAAAGATACATATATATGCCAGAATTTAATACATATATTAGGATAGGTAATGGATATTAATATATATTAATTAATACATATATATACACATACATATGTGTATATATATATATGCCAGAATTTAAATTCTAAGGTCATTTAAGTTCCATAAGTATAGCACTACAACTTCTTTTAACATAGCAGGACAGGGCATCTGGGTGGCTCAGTGGGTTAAGCCTCTGCCTTCGGCTCAGGTCATGATCTCAGGGTCCTGGGATTGAGCCCCGAATCGGGCTCTCTGCTCAGCAGGGAGCCTGCTTCCTCCTCTTTCTCTGCCTGCCTCTCTGCCTACTTATGATCTCTCTCCCTCTCTCTGCCAAATAAATAAGTAAAATATTTAAAAAAATAGCAGGACAGACAGCCTAAAACACTTATCTCCTGAATAAGATATATAATTAAATTATTGCTCACTTAGTAGGAAAAGAAATATCCAGTGCAAAAAAAAGAAAAGTAAAATAAGAGATAGATTAAGAATTCTGGGTTCAGACTGGAGCAGGGAAGGTAACACAAACCAATGGTGTCCAACAATTAAATATTGATATCAAGTACTAGGCCTTGGGCCAAGCATAAATAGAAAGTGAACTATGATTCTATTACTAAGTTTAAGATTATCAGTGGGGCTACAGTGATCACAAGTCACTAGTGTCTTCTGGCTGCCAGGAAAAGCAAATATAATTCCTCTCTGAAACACAGAATCTTAATGTAGACCCTCAGCATTTTCAGTTTAAACTCAGCCAAATGTTAAATCATCATCAATTATTCCTAAATGTACAACCAAACAAGACACTGTGACAGGGAGTCTGCAAAAACAAACAAACAAACAAAAGACTCTACAGATTCAGATGGCTAGAGGACTCAGATACTAAAAATATTAAATTTATGCTATGCGGGTCTAATGATTTATGACATATGTAATGAAATAAAAGAAGCCTGTCATATATTACAGAAAAACCTAAAGTTTTAGAAATGAAAATATAATGATTTGAAATTAAAACTCAATGTGTAGAGTAGGAATATCCAAAGTAATAATTAGTGAATTAGAAAATAGATCTACCCATACTGAGACAGAGAGGTATGAGAAAATGGAAAATATAAAAGTTTGAGGGATGTTGAGAATAGAATTAAATTTAAAAATAAAATAAATAAATAAAATAAATAAATTTAAAAATAAAAATAAAATAAAATAAAATAAATAAATAAATAAAATAAAATAAAATAAAATAATAAATAAAAAAAATAAAAGAAATGGACTGAATTCTCCAATTAAGACACAGAGTGGCTGAATGGATTAAAAACAACAACAACAACAAACAAACCAAAAAAAAAACCAAAAAACAAAACAAAAAAAAAACCAACGAGACCCATCTATTTGCTGCCTATAAGAGACTCACTTCAGATATAAGGACCAACACAGACTAAAAATGAGGGAATGAAAAAAGATTCTATGCAAGTGGAAACCAAAAGAAAGTTTGGATACTTACATGAGACAAAACAGACTTTAACACAAAGACTAATAAGAGACAAAGAAAAGCATTACGTAATAATAAAGGGGTCAATCCAACAAAAGGATATAATATTTGTAACAATTTTTGCAATCAACTATAGAAGCACATAAATGTATAAAGAAAATATTAACATACTAAAAGCTAAAAGGTTAAACTTTAGCTTTAGTATGTTGATGTACTCTTTAATTACTGGATGCATGATATTATATATATACATACATATGTATATATACAAATGTTTATTTAAATGAAGCTTTTAAATCGCGTTCCTCAAGTACATATATTTACAAATTTACTGCCTATTTGATGTATTGATAGTTGATATTGTAGACAGCACTACAATAATAGTAATAGAAGGAGACTTCAATGTCCCATTTACATCATTCAGGCAGCAAATCAGTAAGGAAATGTCAGCTTTTAATGACAACTTAGACCAGATGGACTTAATGAGTATTTACAGAACATTCCAAAAACAACAGAATACACATTCTTCTCAAGTGCATAAGGAACATTCTCTAGGATAGATCATATGTTAAGCCACAAAACTAGTCCTAATATATCTGATGATTGAAATTATATCAAACATTTTTCTAACAATATGGTATAAAACTGGAAATCTATTACATGAAAGTAAACTGGCAAATTTACAAATATGTGGAGATTAAATAACACACTACTGAACAACCAATAATTATTGAAGAAATCAAAAGAGAAATGACCAAAATACCTTGAGACAAATGAAAATGGAAATACAACTTAAGTGGAAAACTTACAAGCTACAGTAAAAACAGTTCCAAGAGGGAAGTTAATAGAGATGAGTAACAAAATCAAGAAACAAGAAAAATCTCAAATAAACCTAACTTTACACGTCAAGGAACTAGAAAAAGAAGAACAAATGAAGCCCAAAGTTAGTAAAAGGAAGGAAATAACAAAGATCAGAGTTGAAATAATGAAACAGAGACAGAAGGACACTAGAAAATATCAATGTAACCAAAAGCTGATTTTTTGAAAAGATAAACAAAATTGAACAACCTTTAGCTAGGCTCACCAAGGGGAGGGGAAAAAGAGAGAGAGAGAGATGGCTCAAATAAATAAATTCTAAACTTGTCTGCATCAAACTGAGAGACCTCAAAATACACGAAGCAGAAAAATCTATAGCATCATGGATACAAATGGGAAAATCTATAAGTATACAGAAAAATTTCTAAATTTGTCTCTCAACTATCAATACATCAAATAGGCAGTAAATTTGTAAATATATGTACTTGAGGAACGCGATTTAAAAGCTTCATTTAAATAAACATTTGTATATATACATATGTATGTATATATATAATATCATGCATCCAGTAATTAAAGAGTACATTTTCTCCTTAAGCACACATATGCTATTTGTAAAACATGGCCATAAAAACATTTACTATATCATAAAGCAAGTCTCAATTAATTTCCTAAAGTCTCTATCCCACAAACTATCTTCTCTTACCATGATTCAGTTAAGTTAAATATGAATTAAAAGAATATGAATTTAAAAACACAAATATAAGAATGGAAATTAACGATCACATTTTTAATAACCAAGGATCAGAGATCAGATGATATAGAAAATTTAGAAATATTCAGAACTAAGCACCAGTTCCTACACTCCATTAACAAAGCTTAGGGAGTACACTTAAAACAGTATTTAAAGGGATGTTTTGAGGAGGTTCTTGGGTGGCTCAGTCAGTTAAGTATCTGCCTTTGGCTCCGGTCATGATCCTAGGACCCTGGGATGGAGCCCCACATAGGAGCGAGTCTGCTTCTTAGCAGGGAGTCTGCTTCTCCTGCCCTTCCACTTCTGCCTCTGCCCCTTGCTGGCCCTCTCTCTCTCTCAAATAAATAAATAAAACCTTAAAAAAAAAATAAAGGGATATTTTGATTAGAAAATTTAATAAATAGTAAAATTTAAAAATTAAAGAATTAATACCAAAGAAATTCAAAGGTAGAAGGGAAGAGAAACTAACAAGCAAAAATCAAAGAACATAAAAACAAAGAAACAGTAGAAATCAAAGTTGGTTTTTTTATATAATAATAAAATTTGGGGCAGTATTCACCAAGAACAACTAAAGAATATCCAAAGGAACAATATTGAAAATATTTTTTAAATGGAGCATAAAGCTATAATCAGCAACTATTTTAAAGAAAGAGCAGTATGATAGGCAGCTTTTTGCTGAAAACTTTTAAATGTAGACAAAAATGGATAAATTTCTAGTAAAATACAACATACCAAAACTAAACTAGAAACAAGACAAAACCAAGACAGAAAACCTGAGTAGACTAATGACATTAAAAAAAAAATTAAATCTTAGTTTATAGTTTAAAATAGTCCCTCCAAGAATACATCAGGGTAAGCTGAACTTATAAGGAATGTTTCATTCTAATTTATACAAATCCTCCCAGTCAACAGGAATCAAATAAAAATTACTTAATTTACATAGGATCATATTTTTTTCCAGGAGTACTCAGTCCTCAGTCAAGTCCTACAGCCTCAATCCAGTCTTGGTTGGTTTACACTTTGAATTTATCCATTTATCCATTTCATCTGTGGGGACACTATGGAGAGTAAAGCTACATCCCACCTTGGGGATTCTAGAATATTTAGCTAAACCACTAGGAATTCAGAATAGAAGAAACAATAATTAATACTGCACTGATGGTTCAGATGACTTTAGGACTCCTGAAATTTTAAAAATTTAACAGCTTTACTAAAGAACCATTTTCATATTATAAAATTCACCCAGTTGAATGACTTTTAGTAATTTATAATTGTGCAATCATCGGCAACCCTGGTTTGCAAACTCTGAGCTTCCCAGGTGAAATCTCAAACTGGCCCAATTTTCAGAAGGCAAAGCGACAC
>PISX010011957.1:0-62883 GCA_004024625.1 Mellivora capensis | reverse complement strand
CTCCCTCAGACTCAGGAGTCCAGACCCCCAGCCCCTCCTCCCCTCAGTCAGCACCCCCTTCTTGCCTCCCCTTAACCACCCCCAAAGCTCCCGGCTCCCAGCAGCCAGCCTCTGCTCTCCCCCAGCACTCACGAAACGGGAGGAGTTGTCATTCTTCACGGTCTTGGCATTGCCAAAGGCCTCCAGGATGGGGTTGGCCTGGAGAAGCTGCCGCTCCAGCTCACCCTGCGGGGCGCAGGAGACAGCCTGTCAGTGACAACCAGGCTGGGGCAGGGGTCTGGCTATGACTGGCTGGGCGTGTGTGCGTGAGGGGCCTCCGTGCCTCTGCAGCTGGGCCTGCTCTCCCACACCCAGGTCTTGCCCTTCAGTTTACTGTGAAGGGAACAAGGAAACCTCTCCAGGATTCACCGTGGAGTGGAAAAACACAACAAAATAGGCAGAGCAATACCTACAACGTGTCCCCATGAGTGAAAAGTACCTCGAGAAAAAATCACTACCAAACATGACTCCCACATCTCCAGGTATAGATGTGTGTTTGTAAGCATTTAGAGAAAGGTCTACGAGGATACACACCAAATGGTCGACAGGAGACACCACTCCAGGGGAGGACGGAGAGGACAAAAGAGGGATTTCACTTTATCTTTTTCTGTTGTTGTTAAAAAAACATGGACTCATGGATTACTTGCAGGATTAATTAAGAAAAAAAAATCTATACCATCCATATAACACGCTTCAAACTGCCTGGCACATAGTAGGCATTCAAGAGATGGTAGCCTCCTTCCCCCAGTAGGGGGCTCCAAGAGAGGGACCCCACTCTGAACTTCCCTCCAGGCACCTCAGTGTCAGAGTCAGGAGCACAGTAGGTGCTCAGGAAACACCTATCCCCCTCCCCTCCTAGCGAGGTTCTCAAGAGCATCAACTGTTTCCTGAAGTTTCTGCACTAAATGGTAACATGGGCCCCGGGATGTGTCCGGGTAGGGCTGCTAGAAACCACAGCAGGGAGCGCCACACACACGCACGAGGGTGGCATTAAATGGCAGTACAGGGCCTGGCACGCACACGTAGGGCCACATAAGCTGCAGCGTGGCTCCCTGGTGGCCACCAGGGTCCTGGGGCCTGCCTGCTGGGAAGACTGCGGGTTGGGCTGACCCAGGTGGTATAAGGGGTGGCGTGATTTGAGGTGATTCCCTGCTACTCACATAAGACAAGGTGCTGGCAGCCTGAGGAAGTCACGGGACACGAGACACGAACCGGGACACAGACCAGGACACGGCACATGGAACGTGGACAGACACACAGGTGAACCAGCGGTCTTGGGTGACAGGGACGGAGGGGAGACATGAGGGGCTGGGGACGTCAGGTTTGTGGGGCAGGGTGGTCTGGGGGAGCCACATCGCCTGGGTTTGAATCCTCTCTAGCCCTTCCTGGGAGTGTGACCTCCGACAGCCAACTCACCCCAGCCGGGCCTTAAGTTTCTCACCTTTAACACGGGAGAGCGACACCATGCACTGGCGTGTTAAGTTCATATAAGCAGAGAGACGGGTCCTACCCATGCTCACTGGTGAAGGCAACTGGGAATTGTAGGTCCTTATATCAGGCTGGGCACACAGTATGTGCGTAGGACTGTAGGCTCCTCCTGTGTACCTGGTGCTGTTCTGAGGAGCCACAAACTGGCCCGTGATTTTCCGTTTCCAATCTGCCTCCAATCCCAGCACTGTCTCGGGCACATAGTAGGTGTGCAGGCAGCATGGGCAGCCAAAAAGAAGGCTCGCAGTTGTGGCCCTCCATAAGGGAGGCAGGGGGTTATGGGCAAAAGCAGGGCCTCAGATAGGGGCAGGCACTGCTGCTGGCAGGGTCCAGGGCGTGTCCCAGGACAGGGCACTTACCGGTACGCCAGGCTCCTTCCTGCCCTTTGGGGACGATGCCACGTGGGCAAGATACTGGATGACCTTCTTGGTGTTTTCTGTCTTCCCAGCCCCAGATTCCCCACTATAGGAGGGCACAAGTGGGAGAGGAAAAGGGTTGACAATGATGCCAGGTAAGACCTGCCATTCCAAGAAGAGCTACACCCAGCCAGGACCCCACCTCCTCCAGGAAGTCCTTCAGGATTACTCACGTGCAGAGAATGGACTGATCTTCACGATCTGTAAGGGACAGAGGTTGACATGTCACCCGGAGGGTTGCTGCTCTAAGGGGACCCTGACCTCTTTTACCCCACCCTTTTCAAGGATTAAGAAAAAGTCTCCCCCCACGCAAAAAAAGGTTTTTGCTTTTAAGATTTTATCTATTTGAGAAAGAGCATGAGTTGGGGGGGCAGGACAGAGGGAGAAGCGGAAGCAGACTCCCCACTCAGCAGGGAGCCCGATGTGGGGCTCAATCCCAGGACGCTGAGATCACGACCTGAGCCGAAGGCAGACATTTAACTCACTGAGCCACCCAGGCGCCCCTCCGCCCAAAAGGGTTCTGATGTGTGACATTCCTGGATTCTAACACCCCACCCCAACCCAGCTTCTTGCTTGCTGTGTGACCCTGGCAAAGTAGCTCTCCCTCTCCCAGCCTGTTTCCTCACCTGTAAAACAGAGCCAAAAAACTCCAACTGAACAGAATGTAAATCATTCAACAAACTTCAGTGTGTGAGCCCCTCCCGGGGGCCCCCTTCCGCCGGGTGTGTGGGATGCCAAGGCAGGACAGCAAGGTCCTGGCCCCAAGGCTCAGACGTTGACATGAACAGGCCACAGTATGGTAGTGCTGGTGCCTGGTGGCCTGTCGGTGGCCCTCTGCCCAGCAGAGAGCACAGCGCGCTTCCCACCACTCATCTCCCCCAGCACTCGCCCTGCGTCTGACGTGACTGATTACCTAAGTGCCGGGCACCTACAACGGTGGGAACTGGCAAAGTCCCTGCCTTCACAGAGCTTCTGCTTGAACTGGGGGACAAAAAGCACGTAAAATAAAATTGATGATTTGACAGTTGGCAATGTCTGCAGACATTTTTGGTTTGGTTCTTGCAACCGGAAGGTCCTATGAGCGTCTACCGAGTAGAGTTCAGGGATGCCGCTGAGCATTCTACAATGCACGGGATGCCCCATATAAAGAATCCTCCAGCCCCAAAGGCCGACAGAGCCAGGATTAAGCCCTAGTGTAATGTAGTAAGAAGACTGAGGAGGGGGAGGGCCAGGAAGGCTTCCCAGAAGGGGTGATGTTTCAGCTCAGGCCTAAAGGATGAGGGTAGAGAAAGAGCGTTCCAGACAGAGGACACAGCCAGTGCAAAGGGCCTGTGGTGAGACCAAGTTGGAACTGTCTGAGAGACAGAAAGGAGGCCAGAGAGGCTGAGGGACAAGGCAGAGCTGGAGATTGTGCAGATGGAATTGGAGGCCATGATTAAAAGATCTGGAATATTTGGGGGGCACCTAGGTGGCTCAGTCAGTTAAGCGTCCGATTCTTGATTTTGGCTCAGGTCACGAATTCAGGGTTGTAAAATCGAGCCCCACATCGGGCTCCATGCTCAGCAGGGAGTCTGCTTGAGATTCTCTCTCTCCCTCTGCCCTTCTCCCCTCCCCCCTTAAATAAATAAATACATCTTAAAAAAAATCAGTATAGTTTTTAAATGGGGCAGGAGGTCTCCAGCAGGTCGTTTTAAGCCAAAGGGAGAGAGGCATTGAGCCTAATTTGGGAGCCATACAGATGTGGGTTCAAGGCCCAGCCTCCCCTCTGTCTTGCCGTGTGACCTTGGACCAGTCTCTGAGATGCTCCGTGCTTCAGTTTCCCCATTTCAAAAACAGGGCTCAAACAGCCCTTACCTCACAGGGCTATAGTCAGAACTCCAAGAGAAAGTCCAACAAAGTTTTTATATAGTAGTTAGTATATAACACTGTTTTGTGGCCCATTTTCTACCAGGGCCTGAGCCCTGGGGTCCGGGATCTCACTCTCGCATCTTTGACTCTCTCACACCCAGCACAAAGTGGCACACACGGTAGGAGCTCCAATTGTAGTTGGTTGAATGAATCTCATTCTGTTCAGCTGAGGCTTATCGTCTCCATTTTTCAGATGAGGAAAGAGACTCAGAGAGGGACAGCTGCTCCGCAAGGGTCACACAGCAAGCAAGAGGCTGAGTTGGGGTGGAGTATTAGAACTAGGTGAGTCACACAGCAAAACCCACAACACCCAGCCCAGGGTGAGGATGGGACACACAGGGTGACCCACATACAAGGAGGCGGAGGTCGGGAGCCCTGGATTCAAGACCCACCTCAGCCACCCACCCACCAGGGGGACTGCAGGCAGTGACGGTGCTGCTCGGTGCCTCAGTTTCCCCAACTGGAAACCAGGGAAAATGAGCACACCGCCTCTCTGGGGTTGCTCATCATGAGTTTAAATGTGTCAATCTATGAACAGTGCTTGGCACAGAGCAGCCACTCACCCCTGCTTTACTGTTTATTTATTTATTTATTCCTAAGGTATAATAATGCATGTATATTAAAGGCTAAAAGTCATAAAAATAAGTAGATACCAAATCAGATTATACAACCAAAGGAAAGAAGCGTCACCAATGATCAAATATAAATTTATACCGTGAATTCAAAACTGTGGGCTATAAACGTGTTCTACTGCATAATGCGGGTCTAACGATTTACTGGATACTACACCAGTGGTTCTCAAACTTGGTGCCAGCATCCGTATCCCCAGAGGGAGCCCAGGGATCTTGTGAAACTCCCAGAGATTCTCTGACTTCCCGGGTCTGGAGCGGGGCCCCAGTTTGCATTTCTGCCAAGTTCCTAGCTGACGCCGATGCTCACCGCACTCCGAGAACCCCGGCACTGAGCATTATAAATGCGTCATTATGACCCACAGTAGAACTACAGCACAGGACATATGATACAAGTATAACACACACCATATAAATATATTGCTGCAAAAACCAACCATAAATGAAAAACAAAACAAAAACCAAACAAAAATATATTGCCACATACCATCATATGTCATATGATAGTAAGACATAAGTTTTTAAATATTTATTCGGCATTTAATTATAAACCAAATGTTAAAATAGATATGTAATAATTTATAATGATGACATTATGTATAGCACATGTGAGTTATGTTGTCTTGCCGGGATGTCCGCATACAACCTGCTCAGCTGTCCCCAGTGACCCACACTGCCCACCATTTAAGGGGCTGACTTTGATTCCGCGACAATGTGGATCACGTCAACCAGCTAAGTGTTGAACGAATGAACACTAAAAATCACTGTCTCAAGAGAAAATTTTGCAGAAGCCTGGCCTCAACTGGCTTCCGGATGATACTGCGGAGAGAAGGGGTAAACGAGGAGACAAATAAGAAGGGGCCTGTCTGGTAGGACCCAGAACTCGTCCATTCAGCCCTTCCTCCTGCCCCATGAAAAAGCCCGAGAGTCTGAAATTCTTGATCTGTTGTCTTATCTTAACCCCCCGAATAGTCCCCCACCTTGAAGAGACATGTCCCATCCCCACACTCACCCTGAAGCATGCTGCGGTAGGCTCCCTCGGTCACTGCATACACGTGGGGTGGCACCTCGTGGCGCTTCTTGCCCCGGTACATCTCCACAATGGCCTCTGTATAGATGGGAAGCTGCTTATATGGATTGATGACCACACAGAAAAGGCCAGAGTATGTCTGCAGTGGGCAAGAAAGGAGAGGGCCTCAGGTGCCTGTCTGAGGCCCAGAGGGCAACATGGGACTGCTGTATACAGCTGGGCAGGTTGCACACTGCACAAGGATGCAGTTCATATCATGACAATGTAGATTTGACCATTTGTGACAAAGACATTCAGGCTGATGGTGGAAGAGAATCTTTCCCTATTGCACAAAGGTGCTGTAAGGATAACGATTCATCCTGAGAGAGAATGCAGCCTTTGCAGCCAGCCAGACTTGGGTCCCAGCCCCCTACCACCTGGATGTACACACACATAAAATGACCACGTGAGCGCTCATCTGCTGCCTCACTCTCTAACGGCAGAAGTCTGGCAATGACCCTCATGCATGTTCTTACGACAGATCCCTATGATACTTGCAGTGAACAAATTCAGAATTCTCTCCAAAGCATTATCAAATAAAGAACACAAGGTGAGGACTGTTTGTGCTGAAAGAGGAGGAATAGTTATATTTGTATGTATTTGTTTGAATATGCATAAAACACCCTCAGAAGACACCAAGGTTCCTGAAACATGACAGGAGCAAGTCTGTGGTTTCTACCGAGACTCAGGGGCCCCGCTTACATGGTCATGGGAGGAAACGCTAATGTTCGGGATCAAGGTGCCTAAAAAGAAAGATGCAATTTGTCTTGCATCCAAGTTCGTGGACTCCCTGAATTCATGCTGACACCTGATGGGCCCGGGGTTCAGCTCACACAGAAGCCCTGGAGCCACGGAGAGGCAGTGAGGATTGCTAGAGAACGAGCTGGTCACCCCACTAAACCAGCCCAGAGAGCTCACGGGCTAAGCTAGCTGGGATTGGCTAGCCAAGAGCCAGAGAGGTAGGTGCCTAGTGGCCTCGCTAGTTAACGATTAAACCGCTTAGCTACTCGGCCAGCCAGCCCGCCAGCTCCTTAGTGGGTTAGTAGTGGGATCCCTTTAAGCTCCTGGGACAGCTTGCGCTTCTCAAGCCCAGCAGGGTGTGGCCACCATGGGCTGTCGGGCTCCCAGGTGCCAACCTGTTAACGGCGGGAGGGTGGGTGACCAGCCGGGAGCCGAACAACCGGTTTGCTGGGTGTCTGCCCTCCCTGCCTTAAAGAGCTGCTCCTGGGAGCTCCGGGCTGGCAGAGGGCGGGGCAGCCGGGCCACATTCCCCAGGAGGGTATCTCATGGCTGCTGGCGCCCCGGCCCCCACTCCTGGCTGGCGGAGGAACCCACTCCCCACACCACCCTCCCACCTCAACCCCCTCCTGCCAGCCACACCTTGTTGCCAGGACGACACCCCCCCACCCCACAGCAACCTGAGCTGGCTGCCAAGGCCGGGAAGCAAAGGGCGGAGGCTGGTGCATGCCGTGAGGGTTGGGGACACCTGAGTCAAGGGAGCAGAGCTGGGGACACCCAGGTGGAAGGGTCTAGAGTAGCTGCCCAGCCCTCAGGGCTCTGAAGCCGTCCAGCCCAGTGACTCTCTCCACAGTCTCGGTTTCCTTCCCACCTCATTGCAGAGGCTGTGGGGATTAAGGGAGATAATGAATAAAAACCAGCCAGCCCAAGGCATGACCTGTAAAAGGCACTCCAAGTGTGGATTCCGAGACTCTCCTGGTACCCATGCCCTGGGAGCTAAGCGCTCACTCAGACTTCGAAGCTGTGTGACCCTGGGTTTCCAGCTGTGTATGGGATTTGCCCTCCCTGAGCCTCAGTCGCCAACCCTGGAAAATGGGCTTTTAACCCTGACCACCTAGAAAGATTCTAAGCATGGTGTGTGCTCAAACATATGGGTTCCCTTCCTGCCCAAAGCATCCAGGCAAAGGGACCGAGACCCCCAGGGACTCCAGGCCAAATAGGGAATTAGTGGCAGAAACTGGGGTTTCCGGAGGTCTGGACACCATACCCACTGGGCAAACACTGTTTTCCCCATCACCCGCCAGCCAGCCAAACAAATACCTACAAAGCCCGGGCCTAAGACAAGCAGGGTGGAGCTTGATCACACCTCTAACACCTTCTGGCTGATGGCTGCAGCAGGCACCCTGAGCTTTCTGGAACTCTCTTTCTCATCAAATGGGGAAAGGAACAGCACTTCCACATAGGGTGGCTGGGAACCAACCACAGGCTGGTCTTGCACATACACAGCATGACAAGGGCCCTGGAGGACCACGTGTGCTTAATATGTTGGCATTAACTACTGTGGGGCCAATGTCTTCCCCTCTCCCAAGTGGGGGAATGGGTGCTAATTCCAACCTCACAGCCATGTGTGGAGAGGGGGGGGTCAGCAAGATCACATCAGAAAGTCTAGAACAGCACCCGACAGAGAAACCAGGCACTCACTAGGTGCTAGTGGTTATTCTTCAGGCCCAATTAGCCTCCTGTCTAGTCTTCTGGAATCTTCCATCTTGCTTCCATTTGTGAAATCCAAGGGAATGGCTTGGGCTGAGCGAGGCCTCTTCCCCAGGGTTTGCACAAGTGAGCGAGGGCTCAGCGGGGGCCCGTGCAGCCTGGAGAAGGTTCCCAGCCCCATTCAGGGTTAGATAGCCCTCAATTCCAACCCCGCAACTGCCACCTCAACCCGGGGGACCCTGAGCCAGCCACGAGCCCTCCAACCATGGTCTCCTCCTTCCCAAACGGCAGTCAGACCTCATAAAAATATTCTGAGCTTGTGATTTGCGACCCTTAACAGGGCGGATATTGGGGCCACTCTGTTTATTTTTATATTTTGATATATCTCATCACTGAGTTAAATGTTCTTTTATTACTCCCATTAGTTTCAACGTTTTTTTTTCTCCCCCTAAATATAAAACCAGCACCTTTCCTTTGAGGGTGCTAGCTAGGTATGTAAAGATTTTTCTTGGCGGGAGGTGGTCAGTGCAAGGCGGGGAGACCTCAGCCCTCTAAGCTGCTGTTTGGAGTGCGATTCTGAGGCCAGCGGCCTGGGTTCAAATCCCGCCCCGACTCCTTCCTGTCTGGGTGACCTAGCATCCAAGTCACTTGACATTCCTGAACATCAGTTGACAACAGCAGTCCCCAGCCCAGAGGTGTGCTAATAACCCACACGGAGCGCTTAGAACAGCACTTGGCACATGGTAAGGGCTCAATAAATATTTGCTAGCCACCATTATTATTATTTTTCATTATTATTGTCGACATTCTTTGTCAATCTCTTTAATCCTGTTTGCTCTAATAACGCTCTGGCTGCCCATTAGAACCACCCTGGAAGCTGGTTCTGGGACAATGCCATTGTCCATGCCACAGCCCCAGAAAGGCTGACTTAAACTGGGGAGGGTGGAGATCAGGTGCTAATACTTAAAAAAAAAATTCCCCAGGTGCTTCTAAGTGCAGAGGCAGGCTGAGGAACCACAGCCACGGCCCCTCCCTACTCCACCTGTTCTCTGTAGAGCTTAATAATGTGAGCGATACTCGAGGCTCAACGACAAGCGACCACCAGAGTCCACCTCACTATCGTCAATCCCATCTTTATCTTGAGAGGTGCCACAGCAGAGGGATGGCACCTGCCGCACGACCACCAGGTCCGCCATGTCCCCCTGGGCGACCCTGGTCGCGCCACTTGACCTTTCTGGGCCTCTGCGTTTGTTCCGTCTGTAAAACGGGGACAAAATGCTTTATAATTGGGACAGTGTATTGAGACAAGGCATTTAAGAGTGCCTAGTGCCTGCTTCATAAATGTCAGTGTTTATTGTTAGGAAATCTCTCCAGGCCTCAGTTTCCTTTTCGATGAAATGGAGCTAATAACAAGCTCTGCTTTATGTACCGTGAGAGGAAGTGAATTGCTATATGGAAGGGAATTTAGGACAGGGCCTGGCGTGCAGTTTTCCACCTTCGGTGGTGTCATTAATTAGTATGACAGACCCATACCCCTTTCTCAAAACGGTTTGATGTGTTCTATTTGAGAATTTGGAATTTTTCACACTTTAGGAAAATAATAAGGTGTATGATATTCTGGGACACCCCCAGTGGCGTCCGAGGCCGTTCTGGAGACCCAATAATTTATAATTTGGCCACTACGTGTGGGAATAGTCGCAAAGCGTGGGATCCCGAGCAGAAAGGGCCTCGCGCTTCTCATGCTGGGGGCTGATACCCAGCTCCCCACCCCCGGGGCCATGCCCTGCCATCGGGCAGCCACTCACGTAGATGAGGCCCGAGTAGTACCGCTCGCGGAGATTGTGCAGGACCGAGGCCTCGTTGAGGCAAGTGAGCTCGGCCATGTCCTCGGCCTTGCTGAACTTGGGCGGGTTCATGCGCTGGATCTGGTCCCGCGGCAGCCGCAGCCTCCGCCCGCTCTCGGCCAGTTCCACCTCGGCCTCCACCTCGCCCTCGTGCCGCAGCGCTGCCGCCTCGAACCCGTGCAGCTCCGAGGGTACCCACACCAGGCGCCGCGCGGTCCACTCCACCTGCGGTGAGGTGCCGGCGCCCCCGGGAGAGCCACCCGCTCCCGGGCCACTGGGCGCGAACAGATACGGCTGGGCGGCCTCCGGCACCGGGCTGGGCCTGAGGGGCGCCTTCCGCCCCGGCACCGACAAGGTCACTGCCGCCATGGTCTGCAGGGGAGAGAAGGGAGAGGTCAGGTGGGGCTCTGTCCCCAGCCCAGATCACACCCCACCCCCTACACCCCGGCAGTCTCCACCGCCTTTCTTCACCAGACCTCTTTTTACACATCTGCAAAATGGGCCCACAGATCTCCTTTACCAATTCCATTCATTCATTCAATAATTATCTAATAAGCCTGGCTGAGCCAGGCACCCTTCAAGGCATTGGCCACACAGCCAGGAAGAAGCGAGCAACAGATCCCTGCCTACATAAGGCGTTTGCATTCTAGCCCAGTGCTGTCCAGTATGGGAGCCACTGTCCCATACAGCTACTGGGCAGTTGAAATGGAGAATCCAAACTGAGACAGGGGTTCTAAGTACAAGATACACAGCAGATTTCAAAGACTTGGTACAACAAAAAACTCATTAGTATTTTTTATATTTGGTGATTGATACATTGCAATGATAGTTATTTTCAATACACTGGGTCAAATAAAATATATCATTAACATTAACAACCCTTGTCCCTTTTGAGTTTTTCCATTTTTAATGTGGCAACTACAACATTTTAAATTACACAGTTGGCTTGCATTCTATTCCTACTAGGTAGTGATGCTCTAATCCCAGGAGACAGATAAAAAGATAAATAAGTAAATTATATAGTATGTTAAGGGTGATAAATGCCAAGGAGAAAAAGAAAGCAGGGAACAGGGGATGTTAGGATTGAGGGCTGCTGCAGTTTTAATGGGGATGGCCAGGGAAGGCCTCTCTGATGTGGTATTTGAATAAAGACCTGAGGGAGATGAAGGGAGTGAGCCATGGGAATGTTGAGAGGTAAAGCATTCCAGGCTGGGAGAAGAGCCAGTGCAAAGGCCCTGAGGCAGAAGTATGCCTGTGTGTCTGTAGCATTGTGAGAAGCCAGTGTGGCTGGAGCCAAGTAAACAAGGGGGAAGAGGTGGTAGGTGAAGTAAGATCGGGGACCAAGAGCACCAGACTGGGCCATGATGAGGACATCAGCCTCTTAGAAATGAGCCCTAGGAAGGTGTCAATCTGATCTCTGTCACTCGGGTTCCCTGATCACCTCTGGCCTACCCCACAACTGCAGAACAGACTCAAATCTCACGCCTTAGTTATCAGTTTTTTCCTTCCCTGAAACCCAGCTTCCTTTTCTCTATGATGGGGAGAGTGGCCCCATTCGTTTACTTCTGCATTCACTCAACATTCACTCAACAGGCTTTTCAGATGCCAGGCTCTGCCCAGAGTGAGAGTCTGGGGACCCTGAGATGCTTCAGGTGGGGCCCTGTCTTGAGAAGCTCCTGGTCTGGGGATGAGCCACCTCTAGTTTCAGTCGGCCACAACCCGGTGTGACCTGTGCACTGTAAGGGAGACACTGGATCAGCCAGAATGGGCTAGACCCCTCCTGGCCCTCAAAGGTCCCAAAGACCAGCAGCAAATAGCTCACAGCAATTTCAGGGCAGTCTAAGCACCAGTCACGACAAATGCCCTCTCTGTCCCTGCCTGTGCCCTGTTCCTGAAGAAGTCAGCCTCTATTCTCCCCTTCCACCGCAAACGTCTGTACGAGTCACAGGAATACCCGAATCTTTGTCTCCCCCACTGAATGTTTCTGCCTCTGCCCTCCAGGACCCCCACCTCCAACGTACCCACACACCCAGCTCCTCTTGAGACATCCCCACATCTGGTCCCATCAGGATCTTGGCTCTCCCTCAGAGCCTCTCCCACCTGGAAACTCGCCTCCACTCCACACATCCCACTTTCACCCAGAGCCCCTACACAGGGCCCAGCCCTTGGTCCTGGTGATCTCAGGCCTCAAACGGATGGCTTCTGCCCTCAAGCAGCAAGTTTCTTCCCCCCCAACACACACACCCTTACTCCCCAGGCTCCCAATTGCCAAGGCTAACCCCCAGCCTTCAGTGCGGCCCTGATCCACCCAGAGCCAAGCCCCATCCCCGGGACTTTGCCCCTACCCTCACCCTACCCCACCCACCAACTTCCCTCTCCAGCCCGTGGCCTTTGACCAGGAAAGGTTTGGGAATTTTTGTAATCGGCTGGCCCTATGCCTCCCCTCCCTAGAGCCAAGATTCTGGGCCCCCAGTCCCTCCTCCCTTGGACCCATGAGACCGGGGACCCCCTCACCTTAGGGCAGCTGGGCTAGAGGTGAGGATGATGGGACATCCAAATCCTGAGGACTGACAACAGTCCTGATGGGGAGGGCCTGCAGGCCTGGGCTCCCAATGGCTGAGCCCCTCCGGCAGCCCCGCCCTCCTTAGCCGGCAGGGCAGGATCACCTCTGCCTGGGCTCATTACTGTCACCGGGACAGGTGCTTTCACCTGTCCTGGGAGGGGCAGAGACTGCTGGGCTGGAAAAGGAAAAGGAGCCAGGGATCCGCCCCTGGGGCAGGGGCCGGGCCCTTGGCATCCAGCCCTCTGACCTCAGCCTAGTGCTAGTAGTATTCAAGAGTCCCCTCCGTGGCCAGACCCGGAAATCTGGGCCCCCAGCCCCTCCTCCCTCAAACCCAGGGGTCCAGGCCCCCAGCCCCCTCCTCCCTCAGATCCAGGCGTCAGGGCCCCCAGCCCCTCCTCCCTCAGACCCAGGAATGCGGGCCTCCAGCCCCCTCCTTCCTCAAGACCAGGAGTCGGGCCCCCCAGACCCAGTGTCCTGGCCCCAGTGCCTTTGTCCCTTAAGGCCTAGAAGCCCAGGCTCCCAGTGCTGTCCTCACTCAGACCTGGGATTCCTGGCCCCCAACTCCCCTCCTCAGATCCAGGAATCCGAGCGCCCAACCCCCATTTCCCGGAGACCCAAGCGCCCTGTGGCCGCCCCCTTAATCCGCGAATCCTCGGGGCTACCTGGGGCCGCCGGCGGTGCGGGAATCCGGAAGATGGGGAGGGGGCACGGGAATCCCCTGGCCGATTGAGCTCTCAGGTGCGACTACCTCCGCGGTCCAGCGCGGGGCGGGGCCACGTCGCGTCACCCGGAGGGAGCCCGGCTCTGATGTCACTCAGCACCTGCCCGGCTCGGGGGAAGGGGGCGGGTCCTGGAGTTGCTAAAGCCCTTCACGGGGGTGGGGGGAGGCGCGGAAGAGTCCTCTGCCAGGTGGGCTGCAGCGGCAACCCCAGACCCCCCTCCTCCTCCCGGGAGGCAAAAATCAAGGATTTTTGATTTTTGCGGAGAGGGCTGAAGACTCCGGGGTTCGAATCCCGCTCAAGCTTTCTGGGCCTCAACTTTCCTCTGCGTGAGTTGCGGCCAAAGAAATGAATAAGATGATGTGGGAGAAAAGGCCCCCAGCCCAGTGCTTAATAAACAAGCAGTGCCTCACGACATCGTCTGATCTTTCTGAGCCTCAGTTTCCCTAACCCCGGAAATGGGACAACACAATCCACAGAGAGTCCTAAGAGTACCAAAGAAGACCACAAAGTGTTACTCTGGCCTCCAGGGCTTCGGTTTTCTCATGGGTGGAATGAGGACTAAGGAGGGGTAAGCGCATCTAATCTGTGCCGGTGTTTTTCTACGTTTAGAACAGCTCTCCGGGTTTTAATTCATAGAATGATCTCAAAAACCAATGTGAGGGGCACCTGGGTGGCTCAACTGTTAGGCATCTGCCTTCAGCTCAGGTCATGATCCCAGGGTCCTGGGATCAAACCCCGTCTGGGGCTCCCTGCTCAGTGGAGAGCCTGCTTTTCCCTTTCCCTCTGCTGCCCCCCTGCTTGTGCTGTCTGTCTCTCACTCTGTCAAAAAGCAAAGCAAAACAAAACAAAACAAAAAACAATACGATGGGGACGATCAGCCTCCCCATTCATCCAATGAGGAAAGTGAGGCATGGAGAGGGGAAGTAATGCTCTGAAGGGCACAATCAGTAAGAGGGAGAGCTGGGATTCAAGCTCATACCGTTTTATGTCATTCTAAAGAGAAATCTGGGTACTCAAAGGGATCAATTTCCTCTTCCTCGTTGGTTAACTCTCTCGAACCTGCCTCCCCATCTTCACCACAGGACCACAGCCATCCTTAGTGGACTATTATGAGATTAAAAAGGTTAAGGCACAGCACACAGTCTCCAAAGTGTTAGTCGCAACCCCGTCTCTCTTCAGTCACTGCCTCTGTTCAGCCTCAGTTTTCCCTTCCCTGTAAAATGGGTACAATATAACCCCTCTCGAGTTAATATAAATTATTTACTTGTAAAAATAAAAGCGCCCAAGTACATCATAAGTGCTCAAATATGTCTTTCCCTACCCTTCTGTCTCTGCCAGTCATGACCCCTGTCTCTGGGCTGCAACTTTTACACGTGAGAACCGAGACACGTTATCTGGAGGCGGAGGGCTGAAGACCATGACTCAGGTATTAGAGCGTCCAAGGTCCCAAAGCGAGCCTCAGTTTCCTCGTCTGCGGAATAGGCCCGGGACCCCCAGCGAGGACCCCGACCCGGCCTTTCACACAGTAGGAACTCGAGTTGGGGGTGAGTGTAGACGCCCCGCCCCCCGCCCCCCCCTCGCCGCTGTCCCGCTGAGCGCCCAAGGTGAGTGGCCGCGTCACCGCTTCTCCCCAGCCGCCCGCGCCGGCCTTCGGGGCCCCTGTCTGAAGCCCCTAGGCTCCAACCTCCCCAGGCGCAGTCCCGCTCCGCCGCCTCCCGCGGACTGCGAGCCCCAGGCACTCACCGGCTTCCAGGGCCGTCCTGAGGCTTCGGCCTGGGGAGAAAGAGGGGCGGGCCCGCCAGGAAAGCCCCGCCCACATGAGCATGGCAGGGGCCAATCGGCCCCCGCTGCGACAAGCTACGGCCCCGCCCGTGGGGGATGCGCCCACCAATCAAGAGGAGAGGGTGGCGGGCCGGGCCAATCAGAAGTTGTCGGAGTGTGCCAGCCGTGGGAAAAGAACGGCGCCGGAATGCGGAGCCAGGCGGCGCGGTTGTGGGCAGGACCCCAGGCCTGAAGGGCAGGGGAGGCAACCAATGGCGAGCTGCGGGGGGCGGCCGGGGGCGGGAGGCCCGAGGGACACCGGTGAATGCACCGCTTTGTGCGCGCGGCATGAATGGGGGCCTTTGTGAGGGCTGGCGTGGGGGGGCATCTGGAGGCCGGAATGCCTGGGTCCCCCGGGAGCCGGCGGGCAGGAGAAACGGGAGAGAGAATTCACTTTTGTGGAGCTCCGACCGCGTACCAGGCCCTCTCTCGGGCTCTCACCCACCAGGGAGGTGTGGGCGATACCGTCAGTAATAATAATGATCATTTATTGAGTGCCCAATGCATGCCAGAAGCTATGCTAAGCGCTTTACCTGCATGATCTCATTTAATCCTTACAACTACCCCTTGGAATTAAGATCTTCATCTTCCAGATGAGGTAAACCCAAGCTTAGAAAGAGGGTGTTAATTGTCGAAAGGCATGGAGCTGGCAGGTGGCAGAGCAAGGACTTGGATCCTGCCAAATTTGACTTCAGAACTCGTGCTCTTAACCACCGTGATACACCCAAATGGTAGTTAATGCTTCCCAATTTACAGATGGGAAAACTGAGGCTCAGGTAAAGGCAGATGACTTCCCAAGTTCACAAAGCAAAGGCCCCACCGAACCCTGAGGTGGAGCCCACCTCTGAAGCTAGTCTGTTGCTGGAAAGCCCTGCATGGTTGGTTTCTGAGCCCTGTCCCCGCTTTATGGGTGTGTACCAAAGCTCCTGAAGGAATGAGTGGCTGGGGTGGCCTGTCAAACTCTATTGAGACTGTACCCCTCCTCTGCTCAGAAACTTGTGCTTCACGGCTCCATTTCAGTAAAAGCTGAAGATCTCACTGTGGCCCACAAGGCCCTGTGTGATGTGTCCCCTCTGGCCCTCTCTGATCTCACCTCCCTCTTCTCTCCCTGTCACTCCTCTCCAGCCACCCTGGCCTCCTGGGTGTTCCTCAGTTCCAGAAACACTCCCCATGCATGGCCCTGCCTCAGGGCCTTTGCATTTGCTGTTTCTTCCACCAGGAATCATCTCCCTGCCCTCCCCCCACAAACCGGGTTCTGCATGAATATCTGCCTCTCCTCCAGTGTCAGGTCTCCTACAATGTCACCTGCTCCAGAATGCCTGTCCTGATCATTCTGTATAAACCAGTTCCCCTCGTCACTCTCTCCCCTGACTTTGCTTTGTTTTTCCTCATAGCACTGGAAGTATTTATGCATTTATCTGTTTATCATCTGTCTCCTCACTAGACTATAAGTCCCAAGAGGGCAAGGGTCTTTGTTTTGTTCACTGCTGGATCCTCAGGGCTTGGCATACAGTAGGCGCTCAAGTTTTTGTTGAATCCATAGTAACAAATCCTTGCATTGTGTGAACTAAACGAGTTAATGCATGCAAAAAGCTAGTGTGCAGCTGACATCAGGAAAGGGTTGAATAAACAGTAATTATTATTACAGTTGTAACTCGTTGCCCTACAAACCCTTCTGATAGCATGCAGGAGAGAAACAACAACAGAGAGAGAGAAAGTCTACCACAAGGGAAAGAAGTCAGAGAAAGGGAAATGTTGAGAGGTAAGAGACAGGGATCAAAGACGCAGGAAGAGGAGATGGAGTTGGGGTGGGGACAGACATAGGAGCAAGCATCCAACACCCACCACATTTGCTTGGCAATGGCAAAGGCCATTATCCCCATTTGACTGATAGAAAACTAAGGCTAAAACAGATGAAATCCTGTGTACTTGAGGGCCCCAGGGAAGAGTGTGTGAACTGGGACACCACAGACATTCAAACAGGAAAGGCTCTGGCACTGGCATTCTAACCATATTCTGCCTGGTGACTGGTGATGTCATCAATGCCGGTGAGGGTTAAATCTACCTGGCAACTGGTGATGTCATTATTCCCACTAGGAGTCTAAATTGGAGATGTCATTAGTTCTACTCAATCTGAAGGGTAACTGATGACATCACTGACTGGTAATATTGAGCTTCCTTTTGCTGAGGATGTTCTATGAGCTGCATGCCTGTACTAAGTAAGCACTTTAATAGCTGGTGATAGATATTTAGCATGTGCCCGGCACAGCGCTAAGTCCTTAAATGTATTAATATATTTGTATTAAATGTATTACTGTATTAAACTCTAAGTAGTAGGTACTAGTGTCATACCCATTTTACATATGAGGACACTGAGAGAAGGCAGCCCAAGATTGGACAGCTAGAAATCATCAGAGCCCAGATTTGAACACAGGCAGTCTGGCTCCTGAGCTTGGAATGTGAATTACTCTATGAAACTACCGGAAAGTGGCCGGGACCCAGGAAACCAATTCAGAGCCCTCCATCTGTCCTCCTTTCCAAGTCTTCCACTGAGGGTCCTCAGGAGAAAGGCCAAACTCATTCCCTTGATGGTCAAGGCATCTCCACCAGGCATCCATCTCCACCCCAGCACTAGAATTGTCCCCATTAAGTTGTGAGCCTAGGGCTGTCAGGGGCCAGATATGGCTATTCTGTGAGTGTAGCATAAGCTGTACTAGAGAGGGGACTCAGAAAATGGGGGTGGTAGAATATCAGGATGGATGTATCAGGGAAAAAGGAAATGGGAATAAAGGAGCATTCTAAGTTCCCAGACAAGGAGGGGGATTTCCACAGGCTGGCACAGACCTTATTATTCTTAATTCATAATTGCCTTGTTATACAGAATCTGAGTAATGGGCAGCACAGGTATGGGATAAAAGCCATCAGGGAGCTAAGTTCATAACCAAAGTAAAATGTTGGAGCTGAGAGGGGAGGAGACAGGAGAACCAGCGAGGGGGTTTCTCTATGGAAGAGAATCTAGGGGGATTTTTTTTTTTGGTCAGATTTTATTCTTAAGTAACTCTACACCCAATGTGGGACTCCAACTCGCAACCCCAAGATCAAGAGTCATATGCTCTACCGACTGAACCAGAAAAAAAATTGGGGGAGCAGCTCCTGTGCTTGGTGGGAGTAGGGGTTTTACTTTCTCTTTTAATTAATTTTTTTTTTACTTTTTAAAGAGTTTGTTTGTTTGTTTGTTTATTTAGAAAGCAAGCAGTAGGAGGGGCAGAGGGAGAGGAAGAGAGAGTCTCAAGCAGACTCCCCACTGAGCACGGAGCCCCAGGTGGGGCTCGATCTCGCAACCCTGAGATGGCAACCTGAGCCAAAGCCAAGAGTCGCGGTGTCCCAAGTCTTACTAGAGAAAAAAGAAGGGACAAAGAGCATGCTAAATGTCACAGTGGGTCCTGACTGTAATCCTGCCTGGGACATTTTCTCTCTGTGGTAAGGATCTGAATGGTTCCAATATTTTATTTTTGGTTGCTGGGCTGTTGTTTTCCTGCATGTGACTCAGAGCTAGAAATGGCTCTAAGACAAGGGCATGCTGGCGGCCTCACGAGGGTCGCAGACGAATGATGGGTTCAGTTTTGCAACTGCAAATATTTACTGAGTGCCTACTCTGTGCCAGGCCTGTTCTAAAGCAGGAGTCAGCACACTCTTCTTCTGGAAAGGGCTGGACAGTAAATATTTTCAGCTTTGAGGGTCACATGGTCCCTGCTGTAACACTTGGTGCCCTTACAGCAGGTCAACCGCAGTAGATAATACGTAAATGATGTGTCTGGCTGTGTTTCCCTAAATCTTTGCTTACACAGACAGGATGTGGGAGGGTCTGACCTGTGGGCCAGAGTTTGCAGACCCCTGTTCTGGAAGCTGAGGAAATGGAGGCTACAGGGACGTAATCCCAACCCTCACAGAACTCAGATCACGATCTACTACACACAGGCAGAGGGAAACTGCTCACACCTAAGTTAGATCCCATCTTTCCTCTGCTCAAAATCCACCCCTGGCACCAGTCTCCCTCAGTTAAAGCAAAGTCCTCACCGGGGCCCACAGGCCCTACACCATCTGGCTCCCTTTGTCCCCTCTCTGACATCATCTCCTGCCATCTCTCCATGGCTTCCTTTGCTCCAAACACACCCGACTCAGCCCTGCCTCAGGGCCTTTGCATATGCCATTCTCTCTACTGGTATGCTCTTCCCCTAGCTAACCATGTGGCCCCCTCTTCTCTTTCTAGCTTTGCTCAGATACTACCTTCTCTGTGAGGACATTTCTGAGCACTTTTTCCCCTGGACTCCTGATACCTCTCACCTGCTCAGCCTTTTCTTTCTTCTTTCTTTCTTTTTCCTTCCTTCCCTTTTCTTCTCTTCCCTTCCTTTCCCTTTTCTTCCTTTCCCTTCCTTTCCCTTCCGTTCCCCTCCCCTCTCCTACTTTCCCTTCCCTTCCCTTTCCTTTCCCATTCCCTTTCTTCCTTCCTTCCTTCCTTTCACCATAGTATCCTCCATCCTACCAGTAGTTTGCTTATTACATTCATTATTTATTCTCTGATGCCCCCAACTAGAATGTCAGTTCCGTGCTGGTGGGGGTTTTTGTCCCTCTTGTCCTCTGCCATCCCCAGTGCCTACAACAGAGCCTAGCAGACAGGAGACATTCAATACACTCTTGCTGAATAAATGAGTGTGTTCTGGTGGTAGACACAGACTGAACGAGCAAACATATAATTATAGAGAACGTTGGCAAATCAGGGTAAGGGCTATGAAGAAAAAGTCAAAGAGGATAAAAGAAGGCATGGACCTGGGCTCTTATTTTAGCAAGGGAGTCAGGGAAGGCTTCTTGAGGTGGTGACATTTGGAATAGAAGGATGATGGGACAGTTGGTACTCTGAGTAAATGAATGAATGGACAGGTGTGTAACTGATGGAATAAATGAATAACTGGATGAGTGAATAAATAAATGGATAAATGAGGAAATGGATGACTGGATGGGGGGGATAAATGAATGAATGGAGTGTATACACGATCAATCAATAAATAAATGGGCAGATGGACCGACAGATGAATGAATGGACTGATGGACAGATGGATGGATGGATAAATGGTCTTTCGTGCCCCCGTACCTTTGCATATGCTATACCTTCTGCTAGTTATTCCTTCTCTTCATGTCTCTACTACAAGAACTCCAGGGGCGCCTGGGTGGCTCAGTGGGTTAAAGCCTCTGCTTTCGGCTCAGGTCATGACCCCAGGGTCCTGGGATCGAGCCCCACATCGGGCTCTCTGCTCCACAGAGATCCTGCTTCCTCCTCTCTCTCCCTGCCTGCCTCTCTGCCTACTTGTAATCTCTGTCAAATAAATAAATAAAATCTTTAAAAAAAAAAAAAAAGAACTCCAGGCCAACTTCCCAAGGCCAGTCTTTGCTGGGTGTATAAAAGGCTCCCTAATCAGGGCACCTGGGTTTCTCAGTCAGTTGAGCGTCTGACTCTTGGTTTTGACTTAAGTCATGATCTTGGGATGGTGACGTCAAGCTCCATGCTCCATGCTCACCAGAGAGTCCACTTGAAGATGTTCTCCCTCTGCCCTCCCCACCATAAATAGATAGATCTTTAAAAAAAAAAAAAAGGCTTCCTAGTCTCACTCCACTCCCACCCTCTGCCTGGCCACCATATCCTCTCCCTCATATTGATGCTCTGATCACACTAGGTTGGAACGATCTGTCTGCTGGTAGCTTCACAGACCCAGCAGCCCCTCTAGAGCTGGACCTAACTCCAAGTCATGTCTGTGTTCCCGTCATATCCAGTACCCCACTGGTACATGAAGTGAGGAGGGTCTCCAGAGTTGTATGCTGTGCTTATGGGGAGGTATAAAGTCTAGAGTCAGATGAATCTGACAACATTGCTGTCTGTGGGGGGATGTGCAGATCTGAATCTGGGACTTGCATGTGTCTCTGAGTGAAGGGCCTCCAAAGAGGTGGGTCTGTATCTCTTGCATCTCACCTGGTCCTCAAAATACCCAGAGTCCAGGATCCATAGACTCCTCCATGCTGTGTGATCTTGAGCAGCTGCCTTTCCCTCTCTGGGCTTCAGCAAATGGAAGGAATCAGACCAGCCTTTTCAAGGCCCTTGTTCAATGCCAACCTTCTCAGAGTCCTCACCCACTCTCTTTCTTCTTGTGTTGCTGCCCTGATCACCCTGGATTGTATCCCTCTCTGCCTCCTCTATCAGCTTGGAGACTTTAGAGGACAAGTCTTGGGTTTGGCCAATGCCCCTGATGCCAGTATCTCTACAAAGGTCAAGGTCAGACTTGTTGGGTTCCTAGGATCTCCCAGCACATGATCTGGAACACATGATGCCTCACAAGAAGGTTGTTGACTAAGAAAATGAATGGATGTATGGCTTCGTCACTTGCTGAGCTCCTATTGTACTTCTCAAAAATTCCCTCCTCTGAGAAGGCCTTTCTGACAGGTGGTCTTGACAAAGCAAGCAGCGGCATTTAAGGCCGAGGGGCAAGGAAGGGAGGTTGGTCTCTAGCCAGCAGCCTGAAAGAAGCTGAATCCTGCCAGCAACCATGAGAGCGAGCACAGACTGACCCTTTCTAGCTGAGCCGTAAGATGAGATGCGCTCCCAGCAACGCTTTGATTACGGCTTTGTGGGAGTCCCTGAAGCAGAGGATCACTATAACTATTTTAAAAAACATTATTTTCTTTTCAAGTGAAAACTACTTTAATTACATAAGATGGGGGGGGGAATCAAACAATAGGATAACATTTCACCTGACTGGCATCCTACATCTCCCTTCCAAACCACATGTATCCCTGATAATATTTGGGTGTCTATTCTTCTTAAAAAAAAAACTACTACATAATTTCCTGTTTCCTGACCTAAAGAAACCATGAGATCACAAATGTGTGTTGTGTTAAGTCACATAGTTTTGTCCATTGGGGGATCATTTGTTATGCACAGATGGAAAAACCAATACCGGTTTGGGTATTAAAACACAGAGAGGTGAAGAAACTTGCCCCTGATCACACAGCTAGAAAGGGGCAGAGCTGGGATCTGAACTCAGGCCGCCTGACTCAAAAGTTCACGCACGTGACCACACTGCTCTGATGCTTTTTAAGCCCATCACACTCACACGAATATTCTAGGCATCTCTAGCCTTTACAAATGTCCCTAGCACTCTTCTCTGGCCACCTTACCTATCTAGAACTTATGTATTCACCACCAGTCAGACACCCCTTCCAGGAGCTCTCGCTCCCACTCTGGGGTCCCATAGCTCCGCCCCTCCCCTGTCCTACTCTGACTCCCCTGGGTCATCCCATCTGGGGCTGGCACTGCCCGGCCCTCAAGACTGGGAACTTTGGAAGGCCCGGACTGGATCCGATTTAGCACCTTGTCCCTGTGTTCCCCAACATGGGGCCAGGTGTGCTAGGATCTGCCGGAAACTGTGACTTGTTTATGATCAATTTCATCCTTTACCAAGTACATATGTCTCTGGAAGAGGGTGCTAATTATAGCTGCCCTTTCCTGGGAGCCTGTATGCACCGGCTCCAGTTTAAATCTTTTATACACATGAGCTCATTCAGATGGCGCATCAGCGCTGGGAGGCAGGCTCTGTCGATGGCCCCATGTCGCAGAGGAAGGAATCCTGGCTGGGAGCAGGGACCCTCTCATCCACTGATACTCTGTTCCTGAGTAGACCACCCCCCCAACAGAGGAGCCCACTACCGTGACCTCAGGGTCACCAGTCCCCAGTCTGCACCTGGACAGCTCACTCAGAAGGCAGGTTCCTGGGCCACCCCAGACGCACCAGCTAAGGAGACCTGGGTGGGGCCTGGGAATCTGCATTTTTTAAACAAATTCCCAGGAGATCTTGTGGCCTGATGGTTCTAGATCACACTTGATCCAAAACACTTGACATCATCCTTGATTCCTCTCTTCTCCTTAACCCCTCCATCCAGTCCAGCCGCAGGGACTGTTGACTTGACCTTCAGAACATATCCAGAGTCTGACCCCTTGCTGCCATTGCTCTAGTTTAACCAACCCGCCATCGTCTCCTGCCCAGACCCCTGCAGTCACCTCCTCTCTAGTCTCCCTGCTTCAGCAACTTGCCTCCCTTGGGCTATTCCCCAGGTCAGCTCATGTCCCTTCTCTTCTCAGAGCCCTCCAGTTGTTCCCAGCTCGTTCTGAGTAAAAAGAAAGTGCTTACCTTGACTGCAAGACCCAGAAGGATACAGTCCCATCCCCTCCTTGATATCACCTCCCTCCTTCTCCGCCTTACCCCCTCTATTCCATCCATACCTTCTTGCTGTTCCTTGGACACACCTGGTATGCTCCCACCTCAGGACCTTTGCACAGGCTGTGTCCCCTCCCAGAATCCCGATGGCTCGCTCCCTCTATTCCTTCAAGTCTTTGCTTAAATGTAACCTTGGCAATGAGACCTTCCCTGGCCACTCTGTTTAATAGCATACCAGCCCCCAGGTAGCCCCGATCTCTTTCACCTGCTGTCCTGTTTCTGTTTTTTAGCCTTCCAACATATTATATCATTTACTTATTTACTATGTTTGTTATTTATTGTCCATCTGTCTTTGACTGTAAAACACCAGCCTATAGAGGGTGGGGACTCTGCTTCGTTTACTGCTCTGTTCCCAGCACCTGACATTTGCACACAGTGAGTGTTCCGTAAATATCTGTTGCGTGATTGAAATAAATCCTTTAAGAAATTCTGCTTGAGGGGCGCCTGGGTGGCTCAGTAGGTTAAAGCCTCTGCCTTTGGCTCGGGTCATGGTCCCAGGGTCCTGGGATCGAGCCCCACATCGGGCTCTCTGCTCAGCAGGGAGCCTGGTTCCTCCTCTCTCTGCCTGCCTCTCTGCCTACTTGTAATCTCTGTCTATCAAGTAAATAAATAAAATCTTTAAAAAAAAAAAAAGAAATTCTGCTTGAGGATGCCTGGGTGGCTCAGTCAGTTAAGCGTCTGCCTTTGGTTCAGGTCATGATCTCAGGGTCCTGGGATTGATTTCTGCATCAGGCTCCTCACTCAGCAGGGAGTCTGCTTCTCCCTCTCCCTCTGCCCCTTCCTGGGCTTGTGCTCTCTCTTGCTCACTCTCTTTCCCAATCTCAAATAAATAAATAAAATAAAATCATTTAAAAAAATAATGAAGATTCTCTCTCTCCCTCTGCCCTTCCTCCCACTCACTAGCACTCTCTCTCTCTAATAAATGAGTAAAACTTCAAAAGAAAACATGGCTATAAAAAAAAGAAAGAAAGAAAAAGAAATTCTGTTCAAGGGGTGCCTGGCTGGCTCAGTTGAAAGAACATGGGACTGTTGATCTCACAGTCCTGAATTCAAGCCCCCTGTTGGATACAGAGATTACTAATAATAAATAAATAAACTTTAAAAAAAAAGAAGTTCTGCTCAAGCTGGTAGGATGATGGGAAACTTTTGCTTCCCGGTTACTTTTACAGGCTGCTTGCATTTTCTAAAACAAAAATCATGACCTTATAACCAGGAAGGGAGAAAAGGCCACTGAAGCTATTTTTTACACATTATTTCCTTTTCAGATTAAAACAATTTTATTTACGCAAGGTGGGAAAAAATTCAAATAAGAGGGTAATATTTCCTTGGACCTGCACCTTCCTTCTCAGGTCCCCTTTCAGATGGACCCCCTCATAATATTTTGGTGTGTACTCTTCCAAAAACACATACTATTTATTGACATCTGGGAGCCCCCACCTGTGTTTGTAAATAAAGTTTTATTGGCACACAGCCACGCTCATTGATTGATGCATCTATGGCTGCTTCCATGCCACCAGGGCAGAGCTGAGGAGTTATGCTAGAGATTATACAAGGCTCCAAGATGTAAATATTTACTATTATAGACTTTACAGGAAAAGTTTGCCAACCTCTGATTTATATAGATAGATAAACAAGTAACTGGAAAATATTCCCTGTGATTTCTTGTGTTTAGGAAATAGGATCATACTTGGTATACTGAAATTACTGTTCTTTTTTTTTTTTTAAATATTTATGTGTTTACTTATTTGGGAGAGAGTGAGAGCAAGAGAGATCACAGAGGCAGAGGGAGCACAGACTGGTCGCTGAGCAGGGAGCCGGACATGGGGCTCAATCCCAGGATGCCAAGATCATGACCTGAGCTGAAAGCATATGCTTAACTGGCTGAGCCACCCAAGGTGCCCAGAACTTACTTTTCTTATTTAACAATATGTCGTGGGGGACTTCCTGGACCCCTACATTTAGGTTCACTCTAATCTTTTTCACATCCGCATGGCATTCCAACATCAGTCTGTAGGACCGTTGACCTGTTTCTGAACGGAGCTTTCCGTGGCCTTCCATCGTGAACTTCTACAAATGGCAAACCAGCGAACACCCTTCCTGCTTCTTCACGCATGTGCACAGATATTGCTGAGTCCGCACATAAAGCGGCCAAGCGTTTCATACCTGTTCCCAAACTGCCACCCACAACAATCCTAGTTTCCTTTTTAGGAAAGAAACCAACCAGTCAGGTATTTATGATGGGGCTATTCTGCCACAGGTCCCATACCTCCGGGAGGTCCACCTGTAATTTCCTGACCCTCGAACACACTCAGTTTTTGCTCAGTCCTCTGAACTGGCTGGTCCTTCTCCACCCTTGTCTACCTGGTGAAATGCTGTGAGGGCCTCAAGATCCAGCCTCGATGATCAGATGGAATTTTGTGGCATAAATTGTGATCCCAGAGCCCAGCAACCGCGTTTCCAAGTACCCACAGAACTCAAACACAGGTAATATACGAGGGTGTGTCCAAAATTGATCAAGGCCGCCTTGCGGGTGGGACTGGGAACGCAGAGACCATCACCTTCTGGGGCCCTGCTGCTTGGAGAGTGGGTAAGTAAAAGGGAGTGGATTCCCCCAGGTGTTCCAGAAGCAATAAATCAGTGTTACGTATGACAATGGGCGATGATGCTAACTATGGACATAATGCTGAGTGGAAAAAGTAAGAAACAGAACTGGGTCCGATGGCACAATTTAAAAGGTAAAATGCATCTTTCGTATCAGTGTAGAGGATAGAGTTACACAAAGCAGACTGGCAGGTTTGCGAGTGTTAGCTCATCCCCAGAGAGGCGCGAACACCTGTTGGCTTTGTCCAGGAGTGGGGCCGCTGGACCGAGGGGGAGAAAGAAAAAAGGAGGAAAAACAGGGATACAGACAAAGGACAGCAAGACAAGAACTGAAAGTATGACATAACTCTACGTGTCCAGCTTCGCACACACCCATCCGCAAAGGATCCATCTCAGGGGTCCCTCTCTTCTTGGAGGCCCCCCAGCCTTCCCCAGCCAGAAGCAGTCACCCCGGCTCTCGGTTCCCACCAGTGCCTTTGGCTGCCTCCGGTAAATCACGCCTATCCCTAGACTGAGACTCTGACTGTGTCCCCAACCACTGCACAGACAGTCTGAGGGCAGGAAACCAAGTCCGTGCCTTGATTTCCTAATCCACAAGAAGGGGGATCACGACAATGCTAAAGTATCCACCATAGTTGGCGGAGGGTTAAATTAATTCCCACCGCTCTCTGCTCCGCGGAGAGCCTGCTTCCTCCTCTCTCTCTCCCTGCCTCTCTTGCCTACTTGTAATCTCTGTCTGTCAAATAAATAAATAAAATCTTTAAAAAAAATTAATTCCTACCCTGTGCTTAGTGCAGGGATTCTAGCACGTCGCAAATACTGGATAAATGTCACCAGCTGTTATTATCATTATTAATATCATCGCTATTATTGAGATGGGCTTCCCGACATTGGGAAAACTCTTCCCCCACCCCCCAATGCTTCCTTTTCCAGGAAGCCTTCCAGGATTTCTTGTAAGGAGCCCTGCCCGTGCCTGTGGCCCCTCATGGACAGCCCCTTCCCCCAGGTGTGGGCATTGCCTGCTTACCTGCTGGTCTCTCCCACCGGCCTGGGAGCTTCTCAACGGCACAGACCTGAATCGTGTCACCTTGCTTTCCTCAGAGCCCAGCATAGCTGCCAGTGTCTCTCAGGCCTCCAGAATCATCTGCCCACCTGAAGGGAACGCAGGCTGGGAGAGCAGATAAGGTAGGTGTATAATTAACGAATATATGACAGGCTGTATATGTTAACAGCCTGGTGACAGGGTAGAAACTGTAAGTGCTGAGAGTCCCAATCTGGTTTCAAGTCACCTCCTGCCCCCTCCCCTACCGCTCGCCTCCATGTTCCCTGCACTCCAGTCTCATGGTAGACACACCTGCCCCAGGACCCACCCAGCCCAAGCCAGGCAGTGCCCTCACCTTGAGATGTCCTCCCTGCCCCTTCTCCCATGCAGACTGTGGCACGAGATGAGATTTGCACACTCAGGGCCCACGCCTAAGCCTTGGGAGCCTGCCTTCCTGCACCTGCCCTCCACGCCTTCCCGTTCTTCCCTCCTCCATCAAATAAACCCCAAAAGCTCTTCCACAGGATCATTGTGTTTTTTTTTAAGTCAGTCATTTTGAGGTATAATCCATATGCAAATGTATAATTATATCAAGACACCTATATCAGGGAAATTCGCCCTTTCTAGCACACGGTTCTGCGGGTTCTGACAAATGGAAATAGATGACCAAGATACAGGGTGGAGCCATCAGCCCTGAAATGCTCTCGTGACATTCGTCCCGTTGCTGAGGTCCATGACGGCTGGGACTCAATATGTGAGCACGTTCGTGTCTTTCTCTTTAAAAACAAAACCAAAAACGAGTGCACAGAACTCCACAATGCGGATGTATCCAAGTTCATTCCGGCCAATCCATGGTGCGGGGGTTGACGGGCACATAGGCTGTTTCCAGGGTTTTCCTATTATAAACAAGGAAACGAGAGGAAAGATGAATGTTCCCACTGAATCCTTCTTGTGAACACAGACCAATTGTCTCTCACTAGGGTAGACACTAACAAGGCTGATGGCTCTTGGGATGTGCATTTTCCCCTAATATTTTACTATGAAACATCCCAAGCATGTAGAAATGTTGCAGGCGGTGGCGGGGCGGGGTGGGGAGTGCCTGGTGGACACAGGAGTAGCCCCTGGCTACATTCTACACTTGGCATTTTCTGTATTTATTTTATGACAAATATATCCATGTATCCTTCCTTCTATCTCAGCGGTTCTGATCCAGGGACAAATCAGGCCGCTCAGAGGACATCTTGCAATGTCTGGAAACAGACTCTTCTATTGTGATGGACTGGGTTGTGGGGAGAGGTGCCGGGCCCCAACCTCCAGTGCTTGGGACGGCCCCCATGACAAAGCATGACCTGGCCCCAAGTGTCCATAGTACCAAAGCTGGGAAACCCTGCTGTCTCGCCAGTCCTTAGAATACTTCGCAGACTTCAGACACTTTAGCTCTAAATAATTCATCACACATTTTATTAGCTACAGTTCATTCTCGGTTTATGATTCCCTTTGGAGATAGAATTCACAAACAGTAAAATGTAAAGCTCCTAAATATACCGGTCCATGACTTTGGACAAATACATATACAACTATTAGAAAATACAGAGCAGGAGTGCCTGCCTGGCTAGCTGAGTCGGTAGATGGTGCGACTCTCAATCACGGGGTTGTGAGTTCGAGCCCCATGTTCGGTGTAGAGATGACTTAAAAATAAAATCTTTAAAAAAAAGAAGAAGAAGAAAATACAGAACATTTCCACACCCCAGGACGTTACCTTTGCTCCTTCGCTGTCAATCCCCACCTTCATTCCCACAACACGACTCCAGGCAACTACTATCCTGATTTTTATCATCATTGATGAGTTTTATTTGTTCTAGATCTTTTTATAAATGGAATCCCACTGTGGGTGATCTTTTGTGTCTGGTTTCCTTCATTCTGCAAGACGCTTTTTTTTTTTTTTTTAGATTTCATTTATTTGAGAGAGAGCACAAGCAGGTGGAGGGGTCGAGGGAAAGGGAGAAACAGGCTCCCCACTGAGCCCCCCGATGTGGGGCTCCATCCCAGGACCCTGGGATCATGACCTGAGCCGAAGGCAGCAGCTTAGCTGACTGAGCCACCCAGGCGCCCCTGCAAGATGGTTTTGAAACTCATCCGTGTTATTGTATGAGTCAGTGGTTTGATCTGAGGACTATTCTTCTGTATGAATGTACCCATGGCTTTATCCATTTTTCTGTTCGTGGATAGCCGGCATATTTGCAGTTTGGGACTATTGTGAAGAAACCTGCTTTCAATATTCTTACACCAGCCTTTCTGCGGGTGTACATTTTTATTTCTCTTGAGGAAACACCTGAGTGAAACTTCTGAGTCATGGAATTGGTGTGGGTGTAATTTAGAAGAAAATGCCAGACTTTTCCCCCACGGTGGCTGCGATAGCTTGCCATTGTTGCTGTGACAATTTCCCATGAACTCAGTGATTTAAAACAGCAGAAATCTATTTCCTTCTAGATCTGGAGGTCAGATGTCCGAGGTGGGTCTTACAGGGCTAAAATCAAGGTGCCATCAGAACCATGCCCCTTCCAGAAGGTTCTAAGGGTGAATTTGTTTCTCTGTCCTTTGCAGATTCTCAAGGCTGCTTTTATCCCATGGGTCGTGGCCTCAGCCCTCCAACCTCCGCTGCAGCCAGCACATTTCCTTCTTCTGACCCTGACCTTCCCACCTCCTTCTTATAAGGACCCTTGTGATGATACTCAAGATAATATCCAGGATGAAATCCAAGATAATTGCCCCAACTCAAGACCCTTATTGAATCTCATCCACAAAGTCCCTTTTACCACGTAAAGAGATGTTCACAGCTTCTGGAGATTAGACTGTGGACATCTTTCTTATCAGATTATTATTATTATTACTACTAGATATAATTATATGATTAGATATCATTGTGATGGGATGAGATGAAATGCGATGCTTGTCTTTTTCCCACCAGCAGTGTTTGAGAGTTCCGGCTGCTCCCCATCCTTGAGACATTTAACACTGTCTAATATTCGCCATTGTGGGTGTGTTGTGTCTCACTGTGGATTTTAATTTGCACTTCCTTGATGACTAATGATGTTGAACATTTTCTTCATGTGCTTATTGGCCACTTGTAATTTCTCCTTAGGGGAGTGTCTGTTCAGATATTTGGCCCATATTTGAATCAGGTTGTTGGTCTTTTTTCACTGCGTTCCAAGAGGGATACATGCCTTATTTATTTATTTATTTATTTATGTATTTATTTGACAAAGAGAGACAGTGAGAGAGGTAACACAAGCAGGGGGAGCTGAGCAGGGAGCCCGATGTGGGACTCGATCCCAGGACGCTGGGATCATGACCTGAGCTGAAGGCAGATGCTTAACGACTGAGCCACCCAGGCACTCCACCTTTTTTTATTTGACTCATTCACTTTATACTCCCAACACCCACACAGGAAGTTCCCAATTTACCCTTCTTTTTTATTCTTCTCTCCCTCTTCAGCTCCCACTCCCCTGCGACCTCAGCAATCCTTGAGACTTTGTGCCTTTAGGGAAAACAAGGCAAATTTTTACAGTTCCTGGGGGAAGGTAGCCTTAGTTTTAGGGTCACACTGTCCAACATGGTAGCTGCCAGTCACATGAGTCTGTTCAAGTTTCAATTGAAACCTAAATTGAAAATTAAAGTTCCTGGAGCTTCTGGCTGGCTCAGTTGCTGCAGTGTGTGACTCTGGATCTGAGTCCTGAGTTCAAACCCCAAGTTAGGGTCAGCGGTACCCTTAAAAAAAATTCAGGGATGCCTGGGTGGGTCAGTCAGTTAAGCTGCTGTCTTCAGCTCAGGTCAAATCCCAGGGTTCTGGGATCAAGTCCCACATCGGGCTCCTTGCTCAGCGGGGAACCTGCTTCTCTCTGCCTCTACCTGCCACTCTGCCTGCTTGTGTGCTCTCTCTCTCTCTCTCTCTCTGACAAATAAACAAATAAAATCTTTAAAAAAAATTCAGTTCCTCAGTCTTGCTAGCCATATTTCAAGAGCTCAGGAGCCACACGAAGCTGGTAGCTACCACTTCCAAGGCACAGATAAGCATCTCCATCATCACAGAAAGTTCTATAAGTATCTACAGGGAAACCAACCCATCTCTTGCAGAAGTAACTGCATTTCCTAAGATGACACAGATGCATTATTGTGCCAGACAACTGCCTTACCACTGGGGGTGAGGAAAAGAAGAAAGAAAAAAGAGGCAAGAATGAGGGAAAAAACATCCAACCATAATAATAATAGTCTGGCACTTGGTAGGTACTCATTACGTTAAAAAAAATCCACATAGAACTGCCAGCTAATGAGTATTTACTGAGTGCCAGGTACTTTCTTGACCATGTTATCTGACTTATGTTTATCCTCAGGGAAAGAGGAGGAGCAAGAGAATAAGACACTCCAGCCAAGCCCTTTCTTTCCCAAATTGCAGAGGGATTAACTCTTAACTTCCACACATCTCTTGAGGCCAACTATCCGGGAAGTCTTTCTCCCTTCCTTTCCCCCTTCCTTCTCTCCTCCTTTCCTTTCCTTCCCTTCCCTTTCCTTTCCTTTTTTTTTTTTTTTAGGGAAATCTTTCTTAAATATGCCATGCACATTGGGGATCCCAGCTGGCTCTGCTGGAAGAACATGCAACTCTTGATCTTGGGGTTGTGAGTTCGAGCCCCATGTTGTGTGTAGAGTTTACAAAAAGAAAAAAATGTGCCATATACTTACACTAAATGGGGTTTATTATCTTTCCTGCCAAACCTGCTCTAATACCTGTATTCTCCCTCTTGATAAATGGCCTCTCTGTATATCCATATATCTAGGTTAGATAACAGGGGCACCCCCATCACTGTCTCTCTCCTCCTTGTTCAACCCTCCCAGCTGCCCCCCCACTCCACCCTTCTCACCATTCTCTTGGCCCAGCCTCAATTCAGGCATCCTTCTCACCAACTTGAACACTTACCCTGTTCTCCACCCAGGTTTTGAGGTTCTCCCCTCTGGATTGTCCTCCATATGGCACCAGATGGTCTTTATAAACCCAGAGCTGATCCTGCTCATCCCCTATTCACAGTCCTCCCATGGCTCCCCAGTGCTTCTAGGACAATATCCCAGCCCTTCAACTGGAAATATCTCTTTCATCTTTGCACAAACACTGCTCTCATTACCTAGAATTCTTTCCCCCTTCCCTGGTGAACTCCTATTCATCCTTCAGTACCCGACTCAAATATCTCTTCTCCCAGGAAGCCTTCTCTGACTCCCTCAGACAGACCAGTATACACCTCCTGTACCCCTGCAGTACCGTTCAAGACCTTAATCACCCACTGGTCTCTCTCCGTTGTGAGTTCTTGGCTACCTTTCAATCTTCCTCATGAGAGCATGACATTCCAGCAGGGAAAAGTCTTACTCATCTTGGTCGCCATAACCTCTTGGAAAGGGCCTGGGCGTCTAGTGTGGGCACTCAGTAAATGTATGTTGGAAAAAATGATAAATAATAGTTAGCATCAAATGAGCACTGTAAAAAATAGTAAGTTTACAGAGGAGACACTAGAAAGTGCCTTCAGTAAGTAATCAAAATTAATATGATCAGTCACGGGATCTCCCAACATCAGGGGCCTCCAGACATCATGCACCAAGAAGGACAAGGCATCACTTCCACAGTATTCCTGCCCAAAGCCCACAGCCTGAATCTAATCATAAGGAATTAATAAGAAACAAATCCAAACCGAGGGCCATTCTATGAAATAAATGGCCAGTACTCCTCAAAAGGGTCAAGATCATGAAAGACAAAAAAAGACAGAAGCATCACATGTTGGAGGAGACTAAACAACACAACTAATTTTCATGTGAGATCCTGGATCAGAAAAAGAACAGGACTGGGATATCAGGGAAATTTGAACAAAGTCCGTGGGTTGGTTCACAGGCAGTTTACAAGGTTAATGTCATGATTTCGATCATTTTACTATGGTTATGTAAGGGGTTAACCTTTGGAGAAACTTGGGTGAGAAATTATGGGAATTCTTCACATTGTTTTTGTAACTTTTTTGGTGACGTCTGAAATGATCTCAAAATGATCAAAGAAAGTGAGCCACGTGTAGCAAGAACTTCACACACAACGTCTTGGTCTAACACTCTTGATACCATTGTCTTGATTTTGCCAATGTAGGAACGGGCTCAGAGAGAAAGAAGCAAGAGGCAGAGCTGGGGCCTGAGCCCACAGCATCGCACTCCAGTGCCTGCATTCTTAAAAATCCAACAGGAATTTTTTTGAGCACCTACTCCATGCTGGGAATACCACTACGGACAACACAGAAAGTCTCTTTCCTCCTGGATCTCACCTGGCGGTGGAGGAGATGGACAATGAACAAGTAAGCAATAAAATATATGATGTATGATATGATACCAGGTGGCAGTAAGTTTTTTAAAATGCTGACCAAAGGGAAGAGAGAACACAGACAGGCAGGAGATGAACTCTGAGAACAGGAAACGGAAGTACAACAGAGGCAGAGATTTTCAACCTCTGAGCATTGGCTACCTTCTCTTCCCCACGTATCTGAGTTTTACCCACCTGGAGTTGCTCGCTAGAGCCGCTGTAACCAGCTCCACAAACTGGGTGGCCCAGACAACAGATATGTTTTTGTCTCACGGTTCTGGAATCTGGAAGCTGAAAACCAAGATGTCGGCTGGGTGGGTTCTTTGTGAGACTCTGAGGGAGAATCTGTCCCAGGCGTCTCTTCCAGCTTCTGGCAGATTTGGCTTCAGGCGTTCCTGACTCGGACATGATGTTTTCTCTGTCTTCACATTGTCTTCCCTCTGTATGTGTGTGTCTATGTCCAAGTTCCTGCCCCAGCCGCTTTAGCTCTCTCTACCCCCAACATGGGTCTCAAACTCAGAACCCCAAGATCAAGAGTCAGAGGCTCCACCAACAGAACCAGGCAGGTGCCCCACAACCTTCCCCTTTTTTACGAGAAGCTCAATCTTATTGGATTAGCTCCCACCCTAATACATCACCTTAACTTGATCATTTGCCAAGACCTTACTTCCAAATACGGTCACATTCATAAGTCCTGGGGGGGGGGGTCAAAACTTCAGTATCATTTTAGGGAGACATAATTCAACCTGTCAATCCTCAACTCAAATCGTGGTTCCTCCTGAAAGTGTTTCTTCACTCCCCAACCTCACTAATCTGTCTGCTGACCCACAGAGCTCCTCCTCCAGACTCAATTCCTACAGATGCGTCCGTTCACTTCCGTCTGTGTTTTGTGACTGTCCTCTCAGGACAGAGGTCTGTACTCTCAGCATGAGGAGGGCAGTATCAACCACGCCGAATACCCCCTCTGACCCCACAGTGCATCGATACAAAGAAAGTGCTCACTCTGTGTTTTTAGGATGCCTAAGCGAATTCATTCAACAAACACTAATTGATCACCTATGAGGACAAGCTCTGGGCTAGTCCCTGGGGAGGCGGCAGTGGACAAGATGGACACAAATCCTGGCCCTTGTGGATTTCACAGCCCACTGGGGAGAGAATAAACAAGATAAATAACAAGTCAAATGGTAACACACACTGGATCCTTTTCCTAGGGCTGCCATACAAAAATGCCATGAGAGGGTATGTGCTATGGTTAGTGCTGTGAAGTGTGTAAACCTGGCGATTCACAGACATGTACCCCTGGGGATAAAAATACTTTATATGTTGGGACGCCTGGGTGGCTCAGTCGGTTGGACGACTGCCTTCGGCTCAGGTCATGATCCCGGAGACCCGGAATCGAGTCCCGCATCGGGCTCCCAGCTCCACGGGGAGTCTGCTTCTTCCTCTGACCTTCTCCTCGCTCATGCTCTCTCACTGCCTCTCTCTCAAATAAATAAATAAAATCTTTAAAAAATATATTTTATATGTTTATAAAAAATAAAAAAATTTATTAAAAAAATGCCATGAGATTGGGTGGCTTAGAAAAACAGAGACGTGTTACAGGCCTACAGTTGGGGAAGGACAGAGGCCTGAGATCAAGGTGTTGGCAGGGCCATGCCCGCCTTCAGAATCCAGAGGAAAGAACTCTTCCTTGCTTCTTCCCAGCTTCTGATAGTCACAGGCGACCCCTGGGTGGCCCGGGGAAGGTGTCTCTGGAGCGGACACTGGAGTCACAGCCTGAAGGAGAGGAGTCAACAACGCTCTTAGGAATGATGAATATAAATTTCATCGCCTGCCATTTATGACATTTCCCTTGGCATCTCGGAGGTATTTTAACTTGTTGTTTTGTTTTGTTTTTTCTTTCTTCTCCCTGCTCATTTCCTGGTTTGATACTGGCGAGATGAAGAGGGAGTAGTCAGGGAGGCGTGGTTTTCCTAAGAATCTGAGAATTTTTCCACCACGTCGAATTCACTCCATCAGCGGCTCTGAGAAGCTCGAACAGCTGCGAGGCCGAGAAGCCGGTCAGATCCCACTTCCAGAGAGAGGCCGGGGGCCCCTCTGCTGTGCGCCAGCTGCCGTGGGAGATGGCAGACCATGGCAGCCAACGCCCTTGCCAGCCTTTGTTTGGAAGAACACACCCACAAAAGAGGCTCTTGCCTCCGGAGTGCACGGCTCAAGGCTTTATCACAAAGTGAGCACGCCAGGGAAGCCAGATTCAAAAGCAGAACACTCCAGCCCTATCCTCACTTGAAACACCATAGAGGCCAACGTTCCTGGTCTCGAATTCCCTATAAAGGGAATTGTGCAGCTGGTTTTCCTTTGGCTTTACGTAATGTACCCACGTGGGCTTATGTTGTAGATTGTTTATGCTCATTTCTGTGCCTCAGGGGTTGGCAAACTACAGCCTGGAGGCCAAAACCAGCCTGTGGCCCGTTTTATAAATAAAGTTTTATTGGAACACCGCCACATCTCTTCATTCACAGTTGTCTATAGCTGTTAGCTACAATGGCCGTGGCAGAGACCATATGGCCCAGAAAGACAAAAATATTTACTATCTGGCCCTTAACAGAAAAAGTTTGTCAACCCCTGCTGGATGGCATTCCATTGTACAAATACAACACTATCTTTTTATTCATCCAACTGTGAATGCGTGTTTGTGTGGTTTCCAGTTTCGGTTTATTACAATAGGGCTGCTAAGAACATTCTAGTCTGGAGGTTGTTAAATGTTTTCTGTAAAGGGCCGGATAGTAAATATTTTAGATTTTAGGGGCCACATATGCTCTTTATCACTTATTCCTCTAATTCTTTTTTTTTCCCTTTTACAACTCTAAAAATATAAAACCATTCGTAGCTCTGGACCACCCAAAGTCAGGCCATAGACAACACTTGGCCTGCAGGCTGTAGTCTGCCAATCCCTGTCTCTGTATGCAGATTTTGGTGAACATCTGTCCCACGCTGTTACTAGGTATGCCATGTCCTCTTTTTATAACAAACATTTCTTGGGGCGCCTGGGTGGTTCAGTTGGTTAAGTGTCTGACTCTTGATTTTAGCTCAGGTCATGATCTCAGGGTCATGGGATCAAGCCCTGCATCGGGCTGTGCTCTTTGCATGGAGTCTGCTTGAGATTCTCCCTCTCTCTCTCCCCTTCTCCCCCTCCCCCTACTCTATCTCTCTCTCTAAAATAAATAAATCCTTAAAAACAATTTTTCTCATTTTTTGAAAAAGTTCAAAATTGAAATTTTCAAAATTGAAAATTTTCAAAATTGAAAAATGTCAACAATTTTTTTCATAGCCTCTGGCCCTGCTGAAACGAATTCACAAATAATATAACCTAAAAAAATCAGTTACCTATCTGTACAGGTAATTTCGAAATATCAATTAACACATGATCAATCAATTTTTAAATGTCAATTAAAAAATAAAGGAGGAACACCTGGCTGGCTCAGTGGGTAGGGCATGGGACCCTCAATCTCGGGGTAGTTATTACAAGCCCCACGTTGGGTGTGGAGCCTAGTTAAAAAAATAAACAGGGGTGCCTAGATGGCTCAGTGGGTTAAAGCCTCCACCTTTGGCTCAGGTCATGGTCTCAGGGTCCTGGGATCGAGCCCTGCATCGGACTCTCTGCTCAGCAAGGAGCCTGCTTCCTCCTCCTCTCTCCCTGCCTGCCTCTCTGCCTACTTGTGATCTCTGTCAAATAAATAAATAAATAAATAATCTTTATAAATAAATAAATAAATAAATAAAGGAAAAATATTATGAAAATAACATATAGTAAAATATATGAATTTCAATCTGCCAATGTTAAAGCAATATAGTAGGGTATGCACAGATGTTTAGTGTTTTCTCTCCTCTGGAGGACATGGAAAGTTTGTACTTACTGTCACGTGACTTGCTTGGCCCAATGAAATGACAGCAGGAATACTCTTGGTTTCTGGGAGGAAGTAAGCACATCGCCTTCTTCCTCTAATTGGCAGCAATGCCCCCAAGAGTGGCTTCTTGGTTGGCCTGAGTTTAATAGAGGGGACTATGGGAATTTGGAGGTGAAGTCCTCAGCTGCCAGTGAGAGTCATGAGTATGAGTAAGAAGCAGACCTTTGCTGTTTTATGTCTCTGGAAGTTTGGGCTGGTTTGTTACTGCAGTGTACCCCACTTTATTCTGGCTGCTACAGGCATGATCACATTAGATCATTGATCCTCAACGGGGAGCGATCGGGTCATGCAGGGGACACTTGGCAGTGTTTGGAGATAATTTTGAGTCTTGCTATGGTCTGAATGTTTGTATCCTCCTAAAATTTGTATGTTGAAATCCTAATTCCCAAAGTGAAGGTCTGAGGAGGTGAGAATTTGGGAGGGGTGGTGGTGATTAGGTCATGAGGGTGGAGACTTCATAATTGGGATTACTGTCCCTATAGTGCCCCCGTCAAGCCTGTGCTCTGTCTTGGATCTTCAACTCTTTCCCCAATGCTCTCAGGTGCTATCACACTGATTTCTTTGCTGTTCCTTGAAAATTCCAGACTTGTTCCCACCTCAGGACCTTTGCACTTCCTGTTCCATCCACCCAAAGGTTCATCTCTGAGAAATCCCCATGACTCACTCCCTTATCTCGTATCTGACCTCACCATCACAGTGAGTCCTCCACTGGCCAAACCATGGAAATTAGCAACACCTTCCTCACCTCTCATCCTCTGTTCCTGCTTTATTTACTTCTCTTTGATGCATGGGACCATCTAATAGCTTATATATTTCGGGTATTTATTTGACTGGCAGACTGTCTGCCCCTGTACAATATAAGCTCCAGGAGTTCGTGTCTGTGTTATAGTCTCAGGGTCTAGAACAGCACCTGGCATGTAGTTGGGGTATGTTTTGCCTCTATGAATGAATGAATGCAACAAATGCTCCTGTTGTGCTCCTAGAACAGGGATGGAGGCTGGGTTCCAGAGATCCACGTAGCTCAGATAAGGTTCCTGTCCTGGGAGAGTTCAATGTCTGGTGGTGGGAGGGTTGGAGCCCCATAGGGAAAGAGAAACAGATAGCACAATGCAGTCTGATAAAGACTGTGAGAGACAAGAGTTCAAAGGTTGGAGGGGCACACAAAGCCTATAAAAATAAATAGTTGTCCCTTTTTCAATTCTTTTTTTAAAAGATTTATTTATTTGAGAGAGAGAGAGAGAGAGAGAGAGAGCGTGAACGCACAGTGGGAGGAGGGGCAGAAGAAGAGAGACTCCTCAGACTTTTCGCTGAGCCTGGAGCCTGACATGGGGCTCAATTCCACAACCCTGAGATCATGACCTGAGCCAAAACCAGGAGTCAACCAACTGCACCACCCAGGCGCCCCTCTTTTTCAGTTCTAATACAGGGGTTGGCAAACGATGGCCTAGGGGCCAGCTGTCTGTTCTATTAAATTGTTGTTTGGAACATAGCTGCATCCATTTGCTGATGCACTGTCTGTGACCGTCTGTGTGATACAATAACAGAGCTGAGTGGTTGCAACAGGGACCAGATGGTCTACAAAGGCAAAGATATTGACTCTCTGGCCCTTCCCAGAAAAAATTTCCAGTCTCTGCCCTAATATCAAAAGCTAACATTTTCTGGAGCGCTTGGGTGGTTAAGTATCCAACTCTTGATTTTGGCTTGGGTCATGATGTTAGGGTGGGATCAAGCCCCAGTGTTGAGCTCCACACGGGGAATGGAGCCTGATTAAGATTCTCTCTCTCCCTCTGACTGGGCTCCACCCCTCCCTCTGAAAAAAAATAAAAGGGAAAAAAAACCCTAACATTTTCTGAATGCTTACTATTTGCTCTATTTTGGAATGCTAACTAGTTGTATGTTTCCCTGCATATTTTGTTACTTAATCTTTACTGTAACCTCTGACATTATGAACATCCCACTTTATAGACGAGAAAATGGAGCTTCAGAGAGGCAAAGTAATTTTCCCAAGGTCACAGAGTGAGGTTGGGAGGGGCAGAGCACGGAATATATGGGGTTTTGTGCCTTGCATTTTTCACATAGTAATGCATCTTGAAGAGGTGCCTTTCTGTATTCATGCTCATCTATCCCATTCTCCTATTTCACAGCTTCCTCCTGGGATTTATCCGCAGTCCCCTTCTGATGAACGTTTAGGTTATTCCCTCCTCCGCCATGATTAGCAGTGCCACGGTGAACAAATGTCCTTGCGCCTAGTTCTCTGAGCTCATGTGTGGGTGTTATTTGAAGGCTGACTTCCTAGAATTGGAGTCGCTAGGCCAAAGGGCATGTGCTAGGTTGTGACTTCAGCCCAGAACTGAGTTCACTGGGCAGGTGGGGAAGGAGAGAATGTGGAGGTCATTCAAGGCAGAGGAAACCTGCATGGACAAGGGTGTAGGGTTGTGAGTCAGGCCATCCCTGAGTGCTTGGGTCTACAGTGAAGGTGATGCAAGGGAGAGTATGGCCGGGTATCTCCATTGCCAGACCAGGCTCTGTCCTGGGGACAGTGGGAGCCATGGGAGGGCTATGCACAAAGGAGGAGCAGGGTCAGCTCTGGGGCCCTGGAGGGAATAGATTGGAGTGGGGAGACCAAAGCCAGGGAGGAGGCTAGGGCCAGGAGGAGAAGGAGAGGAAGGGGGCTGAGTCTTCACCAATCAGAATTTCTTCTTTTATTTGTTTTAAATTATTTATTTATTTATTTGAGAGTGAAAGAGAGCACAAGCAGGGAGAACAGCAGGGAGAGGAAGAAGCAGACTTGCCGCTGAGCAGGGAGCCTGACATGGGGCTCGATCTCAGGACCCTGAGATCAGGACCTGAGCCAAAGGCAGACGCTTAACCAACTGAGCCACCCAGGCGTCCCATCAATCAGAATCTCTCAGGGGATCCAATGGGATATCTCGCTGCTTCCAGCTCACACTTATGGAACAAGGACTTTAAAAATATCATCTCATTTGTCCCTCACAGTACTGTAGAGATACTAATACAGCCTCATTTTGCAGATGGGAACACTGAGGTTCAGGGAAAGAACTATCACCTCCAAAAAAACCCCACACTCAATAGCAATTGCTCCCCAGTTCCCCCAGCCCCCAGGCCCTGACCACCAGGGTTTCGGTCCCTATGGATTCTGGTTTCTGTCTCTAAGGATTTGCCTATTCTGGACATTTCATACGAATGGAATCCTACAACACAAAGTCTTTCAAGTCTGGCTTCCTTCACTTAGCATAACATTTTCACCATTCATTCCTGTTATAGTGTGTGTCACAGCGTCATTGCTTTTTGTGGCTGAATAATATTCCACTGCATGAATGGGCCCCATTTTGTTTATCCATTCATCAGCTGGTGGGCATTTGGGCCGTTTTCACCTCCCAACGATTGTGAATAGCGCTGCTATTCTCGTGTGAACATGCTCTTTCTCGTGGACATAGGCTTTCAACTCTTTGGGTTATTTACCAAGGAGCAGAATCGCTGGGTCATAGGGTAACTTTATGTTTTACTTTTTGAGGAAGATCCAGACCATTTTTATAGAGCAGCTGCACTATCTTACCCCCACACCAGCAATGCATGAGGGTTCTAGTCTCTGCACATTCCGGCCAACACTTAGGAGCACCTGACTCTTTGATTACAGCCATCCCAGTGGTGAAAGATGGTCTCTTGCCAAGGTTTTGGTTACTGTTTCCCTGACGACTAATGGCATGAAACCTCTTTCCATGTGCTTCTTGGCCATTTCTAGATCTACTCTGGAGAAATGTCTATTCAAGTTCTTTGCTCATTTCTTCATTGGGTTATTTATTTTTTCAGTTGTTAGAGTCTGTTATATATACTGGATATAAGTCAAGTCTCTTATCATAATTGTGATTTGCAAGTATGTTCTTCCATCCTGTGGGTGGAATTCAAGATTTTATTTATTTATTTGACAGAGAGAGAGAGGGAGATCACAAGTAGGCAGAGCAGCAGGCAGAAAGAGAGGGGGAAGCAGGCTCCCTGCTGAGCAGAGGGCCCGATGCGGGGCCCGATCCCAGGACCCTGAGATCATGGCCTGAGCTGAAGGCAGAGGCTTTAACCCACTGAGCCACCCAGGCGCCCCTCATTTTTTTTAATATAATATAATTTTAAGTAAGCTCTATGCCCAATGTGGGGCTCAAACTCATGACCCTGAGATCATGTGTTGTATGCTCTACCAACTGAGCCAGGCAGGTGACCCCATCCTTTCACCTTTTTGATGGTGTCTTTTGAAATCCCAAAATTGTACATTGTGATTAGGTCTTCACTCCCCCATTCTTTTGATCACTTCACTCTGGGGACTAATGTTTACCCACTGGTTCTTAAATGGTTCTTAAATGGGGGACCGTGGCAACAGCTTACAGACTTCCGTGGCTGTCACAGCGGGGGTGGAGTGCTATTTGCATCTGGCAGGTGGAGGCCAAGAGATGACAGTGCACCAGATGGCCTCCCCAGTGTCAGTAGTGTCTCATTGGGAGGGCACAGAGAGGCCAAGGTTCTTGCCCAAGGTCACACAGAGAGCGGGTGGCTCCTTGAACACAGGTCAAAGCAAGGCAGAAAGGCAAAAAAAGGAAAAGGAAAAGCAAGCCAAGAAAAAAAGGCACCAAAAGATGGCGATTTAGAGATCAGGGACAGAGACCCAGAGAGGGAGAGACAAAAAGAGAAAAACAGTGAGGCATGGAGCTGGAAGATGGGGAGGACAACTAGGTTTGCACAAGGGCGGACAGCCTGGGGGCGCCTCACTAGCCCAGCTGTTTGCAGAGAAGCCCCGGGGCTGGGGAGGGTGCTGAATTTCCTGAGGTGTCCTGGCCCCAGAGGCCACCCAGAGCTGAAGTTTGAGCAGAGGTGGTGTAGCTCCCTCAGGGTAGGTGACTGAAGTGGAGAGAAGCTGGTGGGTAGGTGTGACCTCGCCCCACCCTGTGGGTGTGAGAAATGCCCCATCAGACAGGTCACGGGCCCCACCTCTGTCTCAGGGTGACACCCAGGCCCAGGCCACCAGGTGTGTGTGTGTGCTCTTTACCCAGCAAACAGCACTGCGCATTATTTTTTAAAGCTTTTTTGCTGCCAAATGCGACACAGAACCAGAAACCTACAGAACACATAACGTGCAAGCAAGCAACCCAAGGGTCTGTTGACGGATGAACAGATAAACAAAATGTGGTCTCTCCATCCAGGGGAATAGTAATCCACCTTAAAAAGGAAGGACATCTGGGATCGAGTCCCACATCGGGCTCCTTGCTTGGCGGGGAGCCTGCTTCTCCCTCTGCCTCTGCCTGCCACTCTGTCTGCCTGTGCTCGCTCCCTCTCCCTCTCTCTCTGACAAATAAATAAAATCTTAAAAAAAAAAAAAGGAAGGACATTCTGCCACCTGCCACATCAACGAGAACCTGAGGACATCATGCTGAGTGAAACACACCAGTCATAGAAACGCAAACACTGCCTCTCTGCCTACTTGTGATCTCTCTCTCTCTGTCAAATAAATAAATAAAGTCTTTTTTTTTTAAAGATTTTATTTATTTGACAGACAGAGATCACAAGTAGGCAGAGAGGCAGGCAGGGGTGAGGGAGGGAGCAGGCTCCCTGCTAAGCAGATAGCCCGAAATAAAATCTTTTTTTAAAAAATGGGGGGTACCTGGCTGGTTCAGTCAAAAGAGCGTGTGGCACTTGATCTCAGGGTTGTGTGTTCGAGTCCCATGTGGGGTGTAGAGATTACTTAAATAAATAAAAGTTGGGAAAAAATAGGGGCACCTAGGTGGCTCAGTCAGCTAAGCACCTGACTTTTGATTCCAACTCAGGTCATGATCTCAGGGTGGTGAGATCGAGCCCCCAGTAGGGCTCTGCACTGGGCCTGGGGCTTGCTTAAGATTCTCTTTCTCCCTCTCCCATTGACCCTCCTGTCTTTCTCGTGCTCCCTCGCTCTCTCTCTCTCTCAAAACAAATAAATGAAATCTTTTAAATAAATAAATAAATAAATAAATAAATAAATAAAAACGGTCCCCAGGGTCAATTCTATGTTGTGTGTGTTTTACTACAATTTTGTAAAATGGAGATCAGATCATGGCAGTCAATTATCCTTCCTCTAAGAATAAAATATGTAATTGATTTTTGAAGTCACAACTTGTAGCTTAGTTGACAGCTGTAAAATGAAAAACCCTTGTAGTCACCAGCTGGTCACAAAAGGGAACCCTGCGCCCCCTCCCCGTGGCCCCTCCCCCCATTTCCTGGTCCGTTTACCTGATCCTGTGTTGGCTTTGACCTGTTCTGAGCTTTCCGCCAACGGAATCTCCGATTTCATCTCCTTTGTGTGACTTCTTTGGCATGAAGTCATGTGTAAGAAATGCATCCAACATGGTGTGCGTCTGGTGACCGTTTCTCCCAGCGCCGTGCGGCATGAATGAATCGGAGGAACGTGCCACAGTGTGGATTTTGTTCTGTTTTTATGATCCAAGGGTGTGTTGTCATACATACAAAATACCGCTGATTGCATTAGCAAACGATCAATGTAAAACCATGCCACGTTTCTGCAGCTGTCAATTAAAACAGTTTTGTTCTGGTGGTTGAATGGTCCAAGGCTGGACCGTTTTCACCCATGGGTTAGGGGCCCAGGGTCCCGCCCGGAAGAAGGCAGTGTTTACAGATCATCGGAGACCCTAATGCACAGTGTTAGGCGGAGCGGACAGGAGGTGTGTGTCCCCGTGTGAAGAGGAGGGCCGGCATCGGGGAAGGTACGGCGCCGGCGATCCAGCAAGACAGTGAGGTTAAAATGGTTCATAGTTCACAAATGGAATAGCTTAAGAACCACGAAGCTGCAGCACGTGATTTTTGCCAACCAGTCACTAGAAAACTGAGGAACGGCAATGCCCTTTTACTGATCTACAAAAGCTCTGCGTTTCCGCAGCAAGTCTGGTGATGGACATCTGATTGTTGCTGGCCTGGGATCCTTAGGAAGGGCGTGGCTGTGGGCGCCGGGAGCGCACGCCCTTCTCACGGAGCACACGAGGGCGAGGGGATGGGCCCTGGCCGGACCTCCTGGGTCCTGCCAGACCGTTTCCAATGTAATTGTCCCAATTTATCTTGCCCCACCAGCACATGAGGACAAACGGCTGCTTCTGTAACCACGCGGTGTGGACTGGAGAGGGGGCTGGGCCTGGGCGGTGGACTGTGGGACAGCACCCCCACTGCATCCCCCAACACCAACACGGGTCCCCAACCCGCCCACCAAACCCGCCCCTCCTCCACTGCACCCCAAATCTCCCCCACCCACCTACCACTCTCCCCACTCCTCCCCACCTCACCAACACTGTTCCCCAACCCCCTCCCAACCCAGGAGCTGCCTCCTCTAATTCCGTCTCCTCTTCTGGGCTCAACGCCAAATCCCTCCAACCGTTTCCCTGGCATCCTTTCAGCCTCCCACTAACGCCAAACCAGGCCATTAGCATGGCCCCCCCAGGACTGTAGTGACCTCTTCCGGGCTGCCTGGCCCCACTCCTGCTCAACCATCCCTACCCACACAGCCCAGCGGGATCAGCTCGACCCTGCTAAGCCTCAGTTTCTGCATCTGTCAAATAAGGATTTTTTTTTTTAAAGCTGTGTGCTGCTTAAAGGTGCTCAAGATTGTCTTTGTTTAGACAATACACTACATTATGTCAGTTACTCTAGGAGGTTCATGGAGCATAGTGAACCCTCCGAAAATTTTGGAGCCACAGGTGCAACTTTTTACAGCGGCAATGTGTGCACAAAGCACACCCTGTTTTCTTTCTAATGTAGTGTAGTGATCAAGAGCATGGCCCCGGGATTCAGACTGCCTGGGTTCAAATCCCAGCTCTCGAAACTCACCAACGGTGCCACCTTAGAATCATTACTTAACCTCTCTGGTCCTCAGTTTTCCCCTTTATCAATGCAGGTCAAAACCGTACCTGTCTCATTGAGTTGTTGTGAGACTGAATGAGTTGAAGCATGTAAAATATAGTTAGGACAATGTGTGGCGTGTAATAAGTGCTCCCTAAATATTAGGTGTTGTTTTATTACCTTGCAGGGTTGTCATGAGAGTTACTTAGATTAAACATGAGTGACTAGAATAATATGTGGGACTTGTATGTTCTCAAGGAGGACCAGATTTTGGTGTCAACTAGCAATCTCCACCACATTCCCTATAATGCTCCTGAGCCTATTCAACAGGTACAGAGCTTTCCCATGGCCAAAGACGTACTCCACCATTCCCCCTGGCTGCCTGGGAGGTGGAGCTAATTGCCCTTTCCTGCAATGTGAGCCAGACTCCATGTCTTGCTTCCAGTCCATAGAACGTGGCAGAAGTAATGGTGTGCGGCTTTGGAGACTAGGTCGCAAAAGACATGGCCCCTTTGTCTGGCTTTCTCTTGAAATGTTCACTCTGGAAGAAACCAGCTGGTATACCTTGTGGACCTTTGAGAAGCCTGTAAGAGCAGGGATTTGAGGCTTTCTGCCAAGGGCCAGTACCAGCTTGTGAGGGGGGCCACGGTGGAGGAAGTTTCTCCTGCCCCGGTCTTGCCTTCGAATGACTACAGCCCAGGCTGATATCATGAGACTCTGAGCCAGCATGGTGTACAAGCTCAGCCACTTCCTAATTCCTGACCCACAGTAACTGTGAGATAACAAACGCTTATTGTTATTCTTAGGCACTGTGTTTGGATTTTTTTTGTTACACAGTGATAGGGGACTATTACACTGCCCACTGTGGTGGTGTGATAGAACTTCTCTGAGCTAGTCCCAGACTTGAGGGACAAGTTGTCTCAGCTCTCAGATCCCTAAGTTTAAACCAGGCTTCGAGCCAGTCATTCAAGCTGCTCACAAATATTTCAACTCTCAGTCCTTCTGGGTGCAGGAGGGGTCACTCTTCCTCATGCTCATGAAGTGTGGTATGGCCAGGAGACTCAATTTGGCCAAGGAGCAGGTGTCATCTGTGGGTGGAAACTTTTAAGAATGAATGTGGGTTTTCTTCTTTTTTTCCCCTCTGCCAGAGTCTTGACCAGCCAGCCATAATGACATGAGTGAAAAATAAATTTGCTGTCTTAAGCCACTGAGATTTTGAGACTGCCTGTTACAGCAGCATAATCCAGCCCGCCCTGACTAATACAGGCATCTTTCATGTCCTTTCACCCCTGCCACACTCAGAAGCCCCCATGTTCACCTCCAGATCTATTGTTTCCCCTTGTCCTCGAATCTCTTTCCCCTCCCCAGCTCCGAAGGCCCCCCTCCCTTCCTTTTTTTTTTTTTTTTACTTTTTAAACTTTTATGTATGTATTTATTTATTTATTTACTAATTTTGGGGGGGGGGGACAGAAGGAAAAATGGTCCTAAGCAGACTCTGAACTGAATGTGGAGCTCAAAGCAGGATTCGATCTCACAACCTTGATATCACAACCTGAGCTGAAACCAAGAATCGGAGGCTTAACCAACTGCACCACCCAGGCACCCCTCCCTTCCATTTTTAATAACCTCAGGAGCAAAGATTAAGTAAATCATAATCTTCATTTCATAAAGCTTATAAAAATAGCCAGCACTTAGATAGTGTTTGCTATGTACTGCTCTAAACACTATCTGTCTTATTTAATCCTTGGAATAACCCCATACTGTAGGGACACTTGTCATTTCATCTTATGGATGAGGCAGCTATGGTACCGTGAGTTACCTGATTTGCCTGAGGCCACCCAGTGATGAAGTGAAAGAGCTTAATTATTAATTAATTCAAGCACAGGCAGTCTGACCCCAGCAGAACACTTAACCACCTGGTTCACACAAAGCAGGTGTTAGTTTGATTTATTTCCTATTTAGTCACTCCACGTTGCCTCCTTGCTAGAGCTGCCACTGTCCTATTTATTGTATCCTTTTGTTCGTAGGTGTTCTTTTACATTGTGTATTTTTGTTTGGGGTGGATGGATCTTAAAGTAATATCAGCAGCACTGGGTGGGAGGTCTGGCTCTGTTTCTTACTATTGTCACTCCAACCCAGCCTTCTTGGTGCAGGCACCTCTGTTGCTTCCGGTGGCTGCAGAATCCTCTGCCCTGGACACCCTGGGGCACCTCCTCCTCCCTGGTGAGGGACACCAGGTTGCCTTTGACACACCTGCCATGAACAACATTGTGATGAACACTTTGCCCCCTAGTGGGTGAGTGTGAAAATTTCTTCAGCCTCTGCCTCAAAAAAGAGTGGAATTGCCAGACTGTGAAATCTGGAGATGCTTGATTTAACTAAGTTTTACCAAATTGCACTTGAACGTGGGGGCATTACCAGAGAAACAAAACCGGTTCTGCTTCCTGATTCTTCCTACCTTGCACCTGGACATGAGGATTTGGTGCTTAGAAGCTGGGGAATTTATAGTTTTTGTTCTCCAACCTTTGTTTTCCATCCCCTTCTGAAAACTTCTTTGGGCAAATAGTCCCTTGACTCACTGGCTGCATGGGGCGTAGTAATGGAGGAAGAGGGAAGACCAGCAAGTTCATAGCTCAGTTCTTATCTCAAATGGCTCCATGGCATTAGCTAGGATTATAAGTGGCTAATTCTGCGTGGGCGAGGGCCACAGGAAGTCAAGGGTGAGACGCAAGTGGGAGTGAGGGAAAATTTCATCCGGGTGTGAGCTCCCCCTTGTGGTCAATTTGCTCATTACACCTTACGTGATTCCCGCATCAACCCCCAGCTAATTTAATCACATCTAATCAATTCAAATGGTATGTATTGGGCATCACCTATGTGCTAGACCAGCGACGTCCAATTGAAATATAATGTGAGCCCCACATGTAATTTCAAAATTTCTGCTAGCCATGTTAAGAAAGGAAAAAGAAGGGGCGCCTGGGTGACTCAGTTGGTTGAGCGGCTGCCTTGGGCTCAGGTCATGACCCCAGGGTCCTGGGATCCAGCCCACGGTGGGGCTCCCTGCTCAACCGGGGACTGCTTCTCCCTCCCAGGTTGAATGAATGAATGAATGACCCAGGGGTACAAGGTAGAGACCTGTGTTTTTCTAGACTCTCTCCCTAGCTTCTAGAACCATGCCTGTAGGTACTCAGCAAATACGTGCCTTTGCACAGTGTTCCCCCTTCCCCCACCGCCTCCCTAACCCCGCCCTTGCCTGGGGGGTGGGGCTGGGCAGCTTTCCTCTGTGCCGTCACAAAGACCCTGCCATGCCTCTGGCCTCTGCCCTCCTGCTGCTGTTGGGCCTGAGCGCCCACGGAGGCTGGGGCTGCCTGCAGTGTGACCGCTCAGTGCAGGAGGCCCTGAGACAGCTGCACTCGGCCCTCATCCCCAAGCGCTTCCATTTCCAGCAGCTGCTGGAGCGTGCCCAGGCCGTACTCCTGGGCATGGAGGGGCCTTTCTTCCGGGACTACGCTCTGAACGCGTTTGTGGGGAAAGTGGGTGCGTGCTGGAGAGGGCAGGATTCCTGGCACTGCGGGAGGTTGGTGGGGAGGGGGAGAGACCCGTGGGGTAACCCGAGGCTGGGGTGGACAGACCAGCTTTGAGGTCTGCCTTTCCAAGAGGGGAGGGTGGGACCATTCCTGGAGGAAGATGAGGGTGTCCCCTGGCTCTCTGAGGGACCCACTGGAATTTCCTCCCGTCTTGCCCCCAGGGATGGATCACCTGGAACATGTGACGTCCTTTATCAAGAACCAGACAAGCCACTTAATGGTTAATTCTCTAAGAGGTAGGAGCTAAGAGGGAAAACCTTTTCCCAACCCCTTCTCCCTCCTCCCTTTCCATGAGTCCACCACACGTTCCCTTGATATTAAAAACAAAACAAAACAAAACACACGAGTATAGCCTTTAATGTGTGTCTGTCAGGGTTCTAAGTGTTTTACTCAAAAAAGTCGAGGGACAGTTCATCACTGTGGGTGCGACTGTGATGTGTCCTTTACAGAGCGGGAGACTGAGGTTCAGGGAAGTTAGGTAACCTGTCGGAAGTACACAGCGCAGACATTATATTCCTAACCACCACCGCTGGGCTGTCTCTTCTGGTTTTGTATTCAGTGGCCCCAGGGGGGTTAGTCGTTTGAGGGCCTTATAACATTCCCCAGTAGAGGGCACTAGAGGAGCCCATTGATGTTTGACTTATTTGTGCCTCAGTTTCCTCATCTGTAAAACAGGAATAATAGCACTTACCTCATGGTCACTGAGAAGGGTAAATGAGTTTGTGCATGTGCATTTAGAACAAAGCCAGGCAAACAGTAAGTGCCCAATAAACGTTAGCTATTAAGATTATGCTACATCTAGCCTCCCTGCCTAGAACAGAGGTTGGCAAAATACAGCTGGGGGCCAAATCCTTTTGCCAGCCCCTGTTTTATAAATAAAGTTTTATTAGAACAATAATAATTTACATATTGTCTTCCACCGCTTTTGCTCTCCAAGGCAGAACTGAATAGTTGTGACACTGACCATCTAGCCCTCAAAGCTGAAAGTATTTTCTATCTGAACCTTAACGCACAAGGTTTAGAGCAGCAGGTCTCGATTCAGGCTGCACATTCGAATCCCCTAGAGAGCTTTTAAGACATTCCAGAAGCCCGGGCAGTGGCCAAGAAAATCAGAATATCAGGTGTGGGGCCTGAGTATCAGTAATTTTAAAGCTCTAATTGAAAGTAGTAGCTAAAGCTCTCACCTTTTAAAAAGGTGATTTTTGTATTTTGAGAAAATTCCAACGGTTATAAAAGTTGCAAGAATAATACCGTGAACACCTATACACCATTTGTTCACCTTAACACATTGCCTCGTTCATTCCATGTGTGTACCTTTCGCTGTATACCTTTTAAGAGTTAGTGACACTTCAACATTAATTTCTTCAATGGGGGAATCTCCTGAGAGCAAGGAAGGGTATTTTCTTGCACTATGAGTGGACCTAGGAAATTTAATGCCAGCTCCATACTATCCGATATCCAGTCCTCAAATTTCTCCAATGGTCACAGTCGTGGCTTTCATCACTACCTTTCTTCCAATCCTTGATCTTCTCTGGGATCACGCACTGCATTCGTTTCTCTTTATGACACTGACATTTTTGAAGACCCCTGGCCAGCCATTTTACCAACTATTATTGTATCATTTGGGGCTCGGTCATGTTGGTGCAGAGAACTCAAGTGGCTGAAGTAGCTACTTGGTCTCCCGCCTCTCCGGAGGTCAAGCCGCTACCATGTCACTCTCTTTTTGGTAGGCTTCATGCCCAATGTGGGGCTTGAACTCACAACCCTGGGACTGGGTCGCGTGCTGTACTAACGAGCCAGCCAGGCATCCCCAGAAAGACATCCTTCCCAGGCAGGATATTCCAAGGACTTAGAGGAACCAGACTTTTTTTTTTTTTTTGAATATGCAGGGTTTTGACAAACCAGACCTGCCGAGTTAACCCTTTACTGCATAACATAAATGAGAACAAATACTATGGAGAAAATACCGCAGGGGCCAGGGGATACGGGGTGCTAGGAGTAGGGTGGGAGCCGAAGTATGAAGTCAAGCAGCCAAAGGGATGTCACTGACTAGTCGGCATGTGAGCAGACCTGAAGGACAGGGGGAAGCCTCAGGAAGCAGCTGGGGTAGAAGACTGCAGGCAGAAAGAACAGAACACATTTCTGAGATGGGCCTTTGTTTGGCATATTCACAGAACCTCAAGGAAGCCAGGGAGGCTGGAGTGCAGAGAGGGAGAGATATGGAAGATGAGGTCCTAGAGGTAAGGGGGCGGGGATGGGCAAGTGGGCTAGAACCTTCCAGGCCATGGTGAGGACTTTTGGCTTCTATTCTGGGTCACATGGGAGGGCTCTGAGCAGAAGAAGGGGGATACGGGTGAGCTTACTGTGGTTCTAAGAGCATACCTCTGGTTGTGGAGAAGAGATTTGAGCAAGACATGGGGGAGCCTGGCAGACAAGCAAGAAGCTGCCGTGGTGGCCCAGGCAAGACATGATCGTGGCTGGAACAGGGTGGTGGCTGGGGAAGGGTTGAGAGGGAGATCATATTCCTGGATCTGTCTTGGATATATATTTTTAAAGATTTTATTTGTTTATCTGAGCAAGAGCATGAGAGGTAGGGAGGGGCAAAGGGAGAAGGAGAAGCAGATCCCAGCTGAGTAGGGAGCCCGATGCGGTGCTCGATCCCAGGACCCTGGGATCACAACCTGAGCCGAAGGCAGACGCTTAACTGACTGAGCTACCCAGACGCCCTATCTTGGATATTGAACAGATAGGTTTTGTTCATATAACATGCATGTTGACAGACTGCATGCAGGGTGTGAGGAAAAAAGAGGCAAAGCACCAAGGACTGGGCTGAACAATTAGAATCAGCCACCTCCCATCTCCTGAGGTGGAGAAGATTCAAGGGTTGGGAGTAGGCTTGGAGGAATGTGTCAAGGTTCTGTTTTGGACTTACTGATTATAAGATGCCCATCAGACATCAGAGCGGAGTTCCTAAGTGGGTATTTGGCTCCATGCACCTGGACTTCAGGGAGTGAGCGCTCAGGCAGTGAGTGGTCTAGGCTAGGGACATTGATGTGGGAGAAATTGTTGTACGCAGAACAGTGTGTCGGTGGAGATATGATGTGAGGCACAAGTAGGAGTCACACGTAATTTTAAATTCTCTAGTAGCCGCGTGTTTAAAAAGGTAACAGAAACAGGTAAAATTAATTTTAATATATTTTATTTAGTCCAATACCTAAATGACCATTGCAACATGCAAGCAACATAAAAATCGAGGGGTTTTTTTTTTCAGTTATTTTATTCACACCATGTCTTCAAACTCCAACACACATTTTATACTAACAGCAGACCTCGATTCCAACTAGCGCATTTCGAGTACTCAATAGCCATGCGGGCTAGTGGCTGCCATATTGGACAGTGCAGGTCTAGGTAATATACAAAACCATGAAAATCAGCTGGGTGAAGGAGTGAGTGTAGACAGAAGAGGAGAACGGGTCAGAGGAAAGGAAGGGAGAGGTAACCAAGTCTGTTCTACTACTTACCAGATCTGAAAACTGAGGCCAGAGGAAGGTGGTTTGTCCTGGGGCCCCACAGCAGATCAGAAGCTAGATGCAAGACCTCCCAGGCCACAGCTTAAGTAATACCCGATCTTGGTTACTCTTGGTGAATGAAAAGGGGTTTCCTCATCTCTTTGAAGCTGCAGATGGGGTGGGCTTGCTGGGCGCCTCCCACCCCGCAAGGATATCTGTATCTCTCTCTCTCTCTCCTCAGATGGGCCTCTGCTGGAGGAGCTGGTGGCTCTCAGGGAGAGAGTGATCAAGGAACTCAAGAAAGGTTTAAAATCGTATGAACAGAAAGGTGCAGCATCTCTCTCCACCAAGCCCCTCCTCCCTTATAATCACTCAATCCCCTTCTCCCACTTTGTCTCCCAGACTCATTGCTCACCTCCCCTGTGACTCAGTCTTCTCTGCCTCTCCCCAATATTCCCTGCTCTCGTTTCCAGACACACTTCTCCCTCCCCTGGTCCCTTCCCATTAAATTCTCAAATTGCTTTCCCGACTTAACTCACTTCAGCTCTTTTCTCTTGCAGCCTGCCATCGCAAAATTTGCCGTGAGTCCTGGATTTATTTTCTGTCCCTCCCTTCTCTACCCTTCCACACCTCTTTACCCTATCTCCCCCAAACCAAGCTCCACTATCATCTACTCCATCTGGTGGCCCCCCCTCCCCAAAGCTATAGTATCTAGGGATATCTGATTTTTGAGGGCTCATGGAAGTGGTTGCAACCTGCAAAAAAACATTTTGGGGGATGTCAGGATGGACAGGCCAGGTCGTAGAGCAAATAAACACCACGACTCAGTGGTTTAACAAAAGAAAGATTTCTCTCCTACTCGAATTCCTTTGAGAGTTGAACTGTTCTTCCAAGTGGTAGCCCGGGGATATAGCCGGGACCTGTGTTGTGGCTTCTTAGCTAACTTTAGAAGGAAGAGAGAATAGGGAAAACTCCCACGGGATCTTGTTTCTCATGGCTGAAAACTGACCCCATCCTTCTGCCCACTTTACATTGGCCAGAACTCTGGCCACATGGTTGCAACCTACTGCAAAGGAGCCTGGGAAATGGAGAGAGAGAGAGAGAGAGAGAGAGAGAGAGAGTCAGGAAGAGGAGGAGACAGTTGCATGAGCATCTACCCACTATCTGTCACAGGGGCCTGCAAAACAGGAATGTAGAAATGCAAGCATTCAGTTTGTGGACATTTAATCTACAAATGTCTACAAATTAAGTGATCTGTAGACATTTAATCGACAAATCTAACATTTGTGGAACTAATTAGATGTCTACAAGCAAATGTTGGACAACTGCCACTCAATTCAATTCAATGATTCTATAAAAATTTTTCTTTAATTTTTAAGATTTTAATCTTAAATCATCTCTATACCCAACTTGGGGCTCAAACTTACAACCCCGAGATCAAGAGTCACATGCTCCACTGACTGAGCCAAGCAGGCGCCCCTAAAAATTATTTTTAATGTGAATCAGGGCACTTGTCTCGTCTTCCTGTGCTGTACATGGGACCTCCAAATTCAGGAGAGCCAAAGACTCCCATCTTTTCCCCCCTGCCTTCCTGCCCCTTGCCAGTCCTTTGATATCTGCCCTTATCGCACTTCTCCCTTCCCTCCTTTCCAGGCTTGCTAAGAGAAGAAGTCTTAGACTGTTTACATTGCCAGAAGATCAGTCCCAGGTGCATTAAAAAAAAGTACTGTTTTGGTAAGTTCCTGCAGGTGAGGGAAGACAGGGATGGCTGAGAGATGAAGATAGCCATGACCCAGCAGATAGGGGTTTTGACATCTCCCACATATGACCTTGAATCCTGCAGTTACCACTTGCTTATAGTGTGACCCAGATGTTGCTTCCACATTCTGAAATTCACTTTCCGCCTACTGTTAACTGGGAAGATTCTGCTGTAACTTTAAAATGCCCCTAATACCAGAACGGCAGGTGCTAGGAAAACATTTTCTTTTTTCACCAGTGCCATACCTGGGGAGTCCAGAAGAATCTGCTGAATTCATTCATTCACTCACTCACTCACTCACTCATTCAGAGATTTTTTTAAAAGATTTTTAAATTTTTTAAATGATCTATAACCCCCAGCATGGGGCTCAAACCTACAACCCTGAGAGCAAGAGTTGCATGCTCCACTGACTAAGCCAGCCAGGTGCCCCCAGAGATTTTTTTAAATGTAAATCCTTATAGCAGCGAGAATAGTATAGTGAACCCCCATATATCCATCAAGATTGAAAAATTATGCTGCTCCCTCTCTGTCACACTGTTCCTATCACTCCTTTATTTCAGAAAAGTCTTCAAGTTCACCTCCTCAAAGGCTCCCTGATCACACTCGCTAAAGTAGCACTTTCTGTCAAATTATGTTGACAGTGGACATGCCTCCACATTTGATTTACTTATTTATTGCCATGGTATTTTTTTTAAGTTATCTCTATACACAAACTCACCACTGCAAGATCAAGAGTCACATTCTCGGGATGCCTGGGTGGCTCAGTTGGTTAAGCAGCTGCCTTCGGCTCAGGTCATGATCCCAGCATCCTGGGATCGAGTCCTGCATCAGGCTCCTTGCTCGGCAGGGAGCCTGCTTCTCCCTCTGCCTCTGCCTGCCACTCTGTCTGCCTGTGCTCGCTCACTCTCTCTCTCTCTCTCTGACAAATAAATAAATAAAATCTTTAAAAAAAAAAAAAGAGTCACATTCTCTGCCAACTGAAGCAGCCAGGTGCCCCATTCCCATGGCATTTTTTTAAGATTTTATTTATTTAATTAGGGACGCCTGGGTGGCTCAGTGCGTTAAGCCTCTCCCTTTGGCTCAGGTCATGATCTCAGGGTCCTGGGATCAAGCCCCACATTGAGCCCCGCATCGGGCTCTCTGCTCAGCGGGGAGCCTGCTTCCCCTTCTCTCTCTGCCTGCCTCTCTGCCTACTTGTGATCTCTCTCTGTGTCAAATAAATAAATGAAATCTAAAAAAACAGTTTAAAAAGATTTTATTAATTTATTTGACAGAGATCACAAGTAGGCAGAGAAGCAAGCAGAGAGAGAGAGAGGGAAGGAAGCAGGCTCCCCACTAAGCAGAGAGGCCAATGTGGGGCCCATTCCCAGGACCCTGGGACCACAACCCAAGCCAAAGGCAGAGGCTTTAACCCACTGAGCCACCCAGATGCCCCTGCCGTGGTATTTCAAAAGAAATCAAGTGTTGTGAGATTTCACCCGTACATAGTGTGTGCCTCTAAAAAATAAGGACATTTCCTATGTAACCACAATGCCATTTTCACACCCAAAATACCTAGCAACAATTCTTCAATATCAAGTAATTCTAAGTCCTTTTGCAACTTCCCCAATTGTCCGTGGAATATCTTTCACAGCTGATTCATTCAAACCAGGACCCAATTATAGGACTTTTCATATAATTCAACTGTAGGTTTTTCCCACTTTTTTTCATCTAGAAGAGTCTCTTATTAGTTCCTCCCTCCCCCTCCATGACACTGACTAGCTGCAAAGAAGGGATTTGTCCATTGGCTCCTTTAGGATGGTGGTTAACTACAACCTATATTTTGAGGACCCCATTATGCTCCCAAACTGAGGATCAGCAGAATGGAAGACAAATGCCTGCATTTTTTCATATTGCCTGCATTTTAATGGGGTGAAGGGTTCACTATGGTTTCTCTTAGCGCTAGTGACAGCTGGGGCTGGACAGTCTTTGTTATAAGGGCTGTCCTGTGTATTGCAGGATGGTTCAGTATGGGGTTAGCCTCTACCCCACTAGATGCCAGTAGTACTCCCCTTGCCAAAGTCAGGACAATCATTTCTAGTCTCCAGACCTTTCCAAATATCCCGTGGGAGACATAATTGTCTCCAGCTGAGAACCGCTGTCAGACAATTACATGAAGGAATAAATGGACTGACTCTAGATAGCAAGTGTGTTCTAAAGAAAACAAAATGGGAGAGTTTGATAGAAAGTGCCTGGGAGAAAGGGAGGGGCGGTGCTACTTTAGAGAGTGCAGGCAGCGGGACATCTCTAAAGAAATGGTGTTTGAGATCTAGAGGGACTGAGCAAGTAAGGAACAGTGTGAATGACAGAGGGAACAGCTAGTGCAAGGATCCAACATGGTTGAGCAACAAGAGTGTGACCAGAGCCAAATGAATGAAGAAGGGCATAGTAGCTAGCAAGTCACATGGTGACCAGATTGTGCAAAGCCTGGTGGGCCGTGATGAGGATTTAGGCCTTTATTTTGAGTGAGAGGCCAGCTTAGGGGAGGCTCTGCGGGAGGAGGCACTGGAGAGGGCTTAGGTGTTGACAGGCGCCCTCTGGCGGCCAGGTGGGGAACTATAGGGCAAGGAGAAGCCCGAGAGAGATCTGATAGGGGGCTGGACCAGGTCGGTAGCCCACGAGGTGGATCCAGGAGGTGGATCAGACTCTGGATACATTCTGAAGGTGGACCCAAGAGGCTCTGCTGACAGAATGAAAGAGTCGGGGGGAGGGGACGACTTGAAGATGCCGAATGGGACTCTCAAGGATCTTCAGGGTCCCCAGCTAAGATGCAGGTTGACTTTCATCTTGTTTTGAGACTGTCAGAATGTTGCATTTGGCGTTCACCGGCAGTCGAAGGATCCACGTTCCCCCCCACCCCCACCCCCTAGCCAATGAGTCGTATTTAGCGCTGAGCTCTTCGCTGTCACTGGGATGTGCTGTGTAGACCGCCAGTGCCGCAAGGACAGAGTTGTTTCCACTGGGGCTCATAGAAGTATGCAGCGCACCTAAAACAGTGCCTGGGACACAGAGTTTGAGGAATGGAGGAATGCAGTCAGGCCCCAGGAGAGAGGGCAGGGGACAGATAGGGAGGAGGGAGGGAGAGGCTGAGGTCGCTGGGTGAGCAGGTGGCAGTGCGCGCAAAGCCAAGGAGGGGTGGCGACTTGGAAGTCAGGTTTGTCTCCCCCACCCCACCAGTTGACGCGCAGCCCCGCGTGGCTCTGCAGTACCAGGAGGAGGAGGAGAGCCTGCAGGATAGAGGTGCCATCATTTCCATTTTTCTCGCTCTTCTTGCCTTCGGGGTCATCGTGGCTTCGTGAGTCATCTCTGCCCTCTCCTGGGGCTTCCAAATGCCCCACTGGGCCCCACAAAAATGTCCCTGCCCTGTACTGGTCCCTGTGTCATTTGGGAATCTCCTCCTCACTCACTTTGTCTTTGCCTCTCCTCCTTTCTCTCCATCTCTTCTCCTACCCGCCCTCATCTCTCTCTCTGTCCATCTCTCCTTCTCTCATACCTCCTCTTCCTTTCACCCCTGGACCACCTTTTATCTTTCCTGGGCCCTCAGCACTTTTGTCTCTCTGAGTCTCTTCCTCCATAAAATGTAAATATAAATACAAATGCAAATATAAATATAAATAAATATATATAATTGTATTTCATGCATGTGCCATGGTATGAAGACAGATGTCATCTGAGCTGAATTCATTATTATATATTCTTCTTTACCAGTATCGTTATATTAATTTATTCTGTTCTGCTTTTCAAAGTGGTTAAAGTGAAAATATTTCCATGGGTCCCAAGCACTGAACCCAGGGTGCGAGGGGGGAAGTGGACTTCACCCTCCTCTTTGCCCTTCTGAGGGACTCTCCCACCTCTGCCTACCTGTCCCCCCTCCAGCTCCTCTCCTCTCCTCTCTTGCCCCTTTTCTGTCCCCTCTGCTTCCTCCACCTGCCCCTCACCCTCCTTTCCCACTGCCTAGTGGGAGTCAAATCAGCACTCAGCACAATGAATGTCTGCTCCCACTGTGAGCTTGTTCGGTCTGTGTCCCCTTCTCTCTCCCTCTCTCTGCCTCTCCCACTGGGCTTTCTCCTCCCCTCCCTGTCCCCATCTCAATCCTGCTGTCCCCACACCCCGCACCTCCCAGGTTGAATCCCTCCCACCTCCCCCCTCTTTCTCCAGTACCTTCCCACTGCTCTTTCCCACTCGCCCATGTTCAAACCCCTTCACCACCACCCCAGTCTTTACTAGGTCTTCATTTCTGTCTCGAATCTTATTTCTCTCTCCCTAAGCCTCTTGCCCAAGGTCTGTCTCACTCCTTGGTCTCTTTGGCATCCTTGGCATTCCTTGGCTCATGGCTTCCCTCCAGTCTTTGCCCACCCACCTCCCAACTTCAGATGGATTTTTCCTCTGTGACACCTTCTCCTATGAGGACGCCCGGCTTTGAATGTAGGGTCCATCCTAAATCCCAAATAATCTTAATTACATCCAAGACCCAATTTCCAAACAAGGTCACATTTGCAGGTCCTGGGGATTATAACTTGGATATACCTGGGGGAGGGGGGTGATGGACACAATTCAATTCAGCACACTTGCTTCTCTCTCTTCCTCATTTCCTTCTCTTTCTTTCTCTTCTCCATGAGTCTCTTGCCCTATGTATATGTCTTTCAGAGTCTCCTTCAGCCTTTCCCACTCTTTCTGTTTTCACATTTTACCCTCACTCCCAGTCCCAGATTTTCTCTCCTCCTCATTCATGTACCAACACTGAATGGCTGAGAACCCTGGAAATCTGCCCAGATACCCATGATGTCACAGGCAGAAACAAATAAGGCTGATGATTGGAGGGAAGTTTTTTGTGGGGGTGGCATGGAGGGACTTGGGGGGACCTGAAATTCTCTTTGTAACCTCCAGGCTTTTTCTCTCTGACCAGGGCTATTACGTACAGGCAAAACCGAAAACTCCTGCTGCAGTAGGGCGGTGGTTTGGGGTCTGTAAGGGGAAAGGAAAAGAAGTTTAATAAAAGTCTATGACAAATTCCTTGATGTCTCTGTCAGTTTCTGGAGGGCCCTCCTCCCAGTTGGGTGTCAAGGGTTGGGACCAGGTCTCACTCATCCGTAGGTACCAATGACCCTACATTGTGATTTGGATGCCGAATGGGACTCTCAAGGATCTTCAGGGTCCCCAGCTAAGATGCAGGTTGACTTTCATCTTGTCTTGAGACTGTCAGAATGTTGCATCTGGCGTTCGCCGGCAGTCGAAGGATCCACGTTCCCCCCACCCCCACCCCCAGCCAATGAGTCGTATTTAGCGCTGAGCTCTTCGCTGTCACCGGGATGTGCTGTGTAGACCGCCAGTGCCGCAAGGACAGAGTTGTTTCCAGTGGGGCTCATAGAAGTATGCAGCGCACCTAAAACAGTGCCTGGGACTGTTTTGGACTTGGATCTTCAAGTAGAAGTGATTTGGATCTTCAAAAGGAATAGACAACCTACAATGAGAGCTTGAAAGGACAGCCATTCCTACTTTGAGGAGGAATGCATCCTAAAGGAGATGACACCATAGTGGGACCCTCAAGGATGGTGTGACAGAACAGTAGTAGTTAATGCAGAGAATACAGGTTCCCCTCCCTATCTGAACTACATTTTCACCCTCTGTGTTCCTGAATAGATTCTGATACATTGTCATGTAAATCATTTGCTGTCTGAACTCTTGCTACCTGCTAACCCAAAGTAGGAAGCAAATACATTTGAATGACATAGTATCCTTATGTTTCTGAACTTGCTAGCAAAACTATTGCTATCTCACTCAGGATCTGGATAAATGATGTTTGGTGGGAAGAATGCGCATTGATAAGAAAAACGAAATTTGGGGCGCCTGGGTGGCTCAGTGGGTTAAAGCCTCTGCCTTCAGCTCAGGTCATGATCCCAGGGTCCTGGGATCGAGCCCCACATCGGGTTCTCTGCTCAGCGGGGAGCCTGCTTCCCCCTCTCTCTCTGCCTGCCTCTCTGTCTACTTGTGATCCCTGTCAAATAAAATCTTTTTAAAAAGAAAGAAAAACGAAATTTACTGCAGATTCGGTGCCCTGCAGAAGGCTTGGCCCAGAGCAGGCAGGCGCTCAGTAAATATTTGTTGAATAAATGAGGATGGTGGTGTTGGGGGAAGGGGAGGAAGCCTGCAAAAAAGATACTGATCCATACACTGAGGGCCTTTAAACGTCAGGGAAAGGAGCTCGGTGGTTTTTTTCCAGGAATTGAAACCCCAAATACTGATGGGTCCAGGAAGATAAAGTGAACTTCAGGCCACATTCATGGAGGATAGAAAGTACCCAGCTCCATTCTATTGCAGTCACGGTGAAATAACAGCCCAGTGTTTTCAATCTTCAGAGTTTTCAAGAGTTCCCAGAAATTCAGATTTTTTAAAAATACCATTGCTACCATTGTGAGGTGACAGGAGAAATCTCTGAGGCTGAGTGTTGCGCATGTTTATGCTAGAGACTATTAGTAAATGAAGTTTCAAATGTAGCTAGAGCTCGCTGGACTCTCTAACTACATTTCCCAGAATCCTTTCCGCCTACAACTTGGGTTCGTTGCCATAGATACTACCGAGCCCCCTTAAAGGTAGGGGGGTATGCACTTGAAGAGCTCGACTCCAGCCATCCGTTGCCAAGATACCAGTTTGGCTCATGCGCAGTAAGGAGCGCTTAGGTTAGGGAGAGGAAGAGCGGAGGCTCCAACCCAGAGGATTCTGGAAATGGTAGTTTCCAGGCTCCCCAACATCCCGCTCCCACGCAGGCACCCTTCTGCGGAGGCAACGGGATGCTGTCGCGCTGGTGACGTCACTCCTGGCACGCATGACGTCACCTTCACTAAGCGCGCTAGCTGGGAGGCAAGTCTACACCAGGCAAGTCAAAGCAGCCCGACTTCAAGTTCACTTCTTTATTTTTTTTAACCTTTTTTTAAAAAAAGATTTTATTTATTTATTTGACAGAGAGAGAGATAGCCAGAGAGGGAATACAAGCAGGGAGAGTGGGAGAGGGAAAAGCAGACTCCCTGACGAGCGTGGAGCCCGCTGGAGGGCTCCATCCCAGGATCCTGGGATCATGACCCCAGCAGAAGGTGGAGTCGCCCAACAACTGTGCCACCCAAGCGCCCCTTCACGCTCACTTCTTCTTTTTTTTTTTTTTTTAATTTGACACAGAGAGAGAGAGATCACCAGTAGGCAGAGAGAAGCAGGTTCTCCGCCGAGCAGAGAGCCCGATGCGGGACTCGATCCCAGGACCCCGAGATCATGACCCAAGCGGAAGTCAGAGGCCCAACCCACTGAGACACCCAGGTGCCTACACTCACTTCTTAAGCTGATCCAAACCCATTCCGGTGAAGTCCTGGGGGTCGTAAGTTGGTGGCCCTAAAGTGCTTTTAGCTTGGGTAACAGTGCTGTTTGGTTTTGTAAATGTCTTCCTGCTACAAGTCCAGCTACTCCCTTAACTTTCTGTGAATTTCCTGGGGAGCAGTGCACAATAAACGGATAATTAAGTTGTGCAGAAATGGTAGTGTGATGAATGCTCCCAGAGAGCACAATCTGGGGCAGGAGAGACAGTTACCAAATAATTAGAATACAATTATAATATCAGCGTTAGGTTCGGGTGGAACCGCGGAAAGGAGAGGAGTTGCTCCAGCTGGGCTAGGTTGGTGTAGGGGAAAGTTTCCTATAGGAATGGCTGTAAGCGCTAGTGGCAAGCAATGGAGTTTTCCAAGAGCGATAGAGGAAAAGTACGTTCTGGACAGAGGGAAAAGCAGGTAGGAAGGTCAAGGGTGGGGGGGTATTAATAACTTTTAAAAATAGTATTTAGGGGGCCTGGGTGGCTCAGTGGGTTAAAGCCTCTGCTTTTGGCTTGGGTCATGATCCCAGGCTCCTGGGATCGAGCTGAGCATTGGGCTCTCTGCTCAGTGGGGAGCCTGCTTCCTCCTCTCTCTCTCTCTGCCTGCCTCTCTGCCTACTTGTGAGCTCTCTCTGTGTCAAATAAATAAATAAAATCTTTAAAAAAATAAAATTAAAAATAGTATTTAATGTCAATAATATTGATAGCAAACAGAAGGTGGTGTTTTCTGTACCATACTGTTTTAATGGCTTTAGTCATATCAACCTAGTCAAATGTCATTTATTTATTAGTGTATCTATTATCTCCCATGTACAATGAGGATATGGAGGTTTAGAGAGGTTAATGACTTTCAGTGAATAAGTAGGATTAACCATTATTCTGTGTGGCCCTTGCTAATGGGTTCTACTTGCAAAGCACTGTGCCATTTGTCTTCTATAGAACATCAAATTCTATTGGAGCAGGACCCTACCCTTTAGAGCTCATTTAACTTTAATTGCTTCTCCAAATACCCTATCTCCAAATAAAGTTTCATTGAGGGTTAGGGCTTCAACATATGAATTTTGGGGAAAACAGACATTCAATTGGGAGAAGATATTTGCAAATGACAGTACAGACAAAAGGTTGATATCCGGGATCTATAAAGAACTTCTCAAACTCAACACACACAAAACAGATAATCATATCAAAAAATGGGCAGAAGATATGAACAGACACTTCTCCAATGAAGACATACAAATGGCTATCAGGCACATGAAAAAATGTTCATCATCACTAGCCATCAGGGAGATTCAAATTAAAGTCACATTGAGATACCACCTCACACCAGTTAGAATGGCCAAAATTAGCAAGACAGGAAACAACGTGTGTTGGAGAGGATGTGGAGAAAGGGGAACCCTCTTACACTGTTGGTGGGAATGCAAGTTGGTGCAGCCACTCTGGAGAACAGTGTGGAGATTCCTCAAGAAGTTAAAAATAGAGCTTCCCTATGACCCTGCAAT